>JAXGGA010002320.1:0-125077 GCA_038373865.1 Uloborus plumipes | reverse complement strand
CTTTGTAATTATGAATGCATAATGCTCAGGCATCAGAGAAATACTTTTTCTTTTTTTCATCAATTATCTAATTTATTGTTCACTGATTTAATAAATTAAATTTCATGACATATTGGGTAGATAATACAGCTAATAATAAATATATCATTATTTTTTGGTTTAATTAATTTTAAGTCCATGAGAGGGGGAACAAAAGCATATGGTCGTCGCGAAAAACATGCATATACTGTCAGCAGGATATCTCTTAATGGGAGAAATAACCAAAAGTAAACTCTTTTCCTGTAAATAGCTAACATATCAGTGGCTTGTTTAAAAAAAAAATTAAAGTTTCTACTGCTCCCCCTTTATGAGAAAAATGGCTGCCAAGATGGCCAAAAACGCATTTTTTGCCATACGGCTTATCTTTAAGCTAAAATATTTCCAAGAAGGAGTGAGAAACCCAAAAAATTTATTGCGTAGCAATTTACAGGGAGGACCTGTACACTACCAGAAAGTGAGAAAACCTTTGGTTTTGTTTGCCTTTTTTTGTAATAAATGCCTGAATTTTAGCAAAATCTGCAAAATCAAGTTTTTGTGGTGACAACTTCAAAGAGCCCTGTACCTTGGCAATTTTCATTATGAACGTTCTAGTATTTTTTTTTCAGAATGCCTGGAGTAACTAGTTTCCATAGATATCTAACACTTTTATTTTGCATGAGTACAATTTTTTATAAAAAATGATTAAATAACATCACTTTTTTAGTATTTTGACGTGGCGGACAAACTTTGAGGGCATGTATCTCAGAAAATAAGTGGAGCAGGTAACTTTCCTTTTGGGCTTTTTCATACCTCTATACCATCAATCTGTGTACCAAATTAAAAAAAAATCCGAGTCGGTCGTGCGACCAACTTTTTTTATTTTCGGTGATTTGGTATGGAATCGCTCAAAAGCAAAACTTTAAAGTATTTTTTCTCAATGATCAGTTTTTAGCGTTTTCATGTTATAGGAAACGCTAAGGAATTTTTTCTATTAAGGTGAGAAGGGACTTTCAGATGAGCAAAAAATGGTCGAAAAATCGGTTTTTCTTTGATGATATTTCTAAAAACTATATGATTGAAATACATGTTATTGCTATTGTAAATAAATAGCTTTATCTTATTTGTGGTAAATTTGTATTAAAAACTAATTTAATAATGAAATATACAACAGTAAATGTATATTTTCTCAAAACATAATTTTAAGCGTGTTTACAAATTTCATATTGCTCCAGTGTAAAAAATTATTATTTAAATTTGCTAAAAATTTTTTACCATACACTTAAGAAGTTTGTTAACATGTTGTTAGAAAGGAATTTTCTATTTTATTAGCTGTGTCGAATATATTTGCTATGTTTTATTGAAGTATGGATATATTTTACAAAAAAAATGTAGATTTTAGTTTTTTCTTTTTTCTTTAATTTTTGTCACAATATATAGAGAAAGTACTCCCAACATTTTATTTTCTGGTGTTTTATATTGCAAATTTTGCTTGCATTTTGTCATTTTGATGAAATTTCAGGCGCGAGGATTAATAAAGAGAAAAAGTGAAAATTGAAATTTTAAATTGAAAAAAAAAATAAATAAATATTTCAATGAAAATTTTTATATGTGTTAGTGTTAGCAACATATAGCTATGCTGCAAATTTCAAAGAAATTCATAGAAAATTGCTAAAGAAAAAAAATGATTGTCCCTTGTTGCCTTAAATATACAACTTTAAAGCAATATTCTTTGCACTCGGAATAATATATTTAGCAAAACTGTGCATTGAATAAGCATTTTATAAATTACTAAAATTTTTAGGGCTTGTTAAACCTTTAAAAACAAAATTTTCTATAAATTTTTTACATAATAGATCACAAAATATTTTCAAATTAATATATAAAGAAATGAATGCATAGATTTTTAGAGGTAATTCTTGTCATCATTTAGCAAAAAGAAATTTTGAAATAAGTGCGAAATCAAAAAAGCCTTAGGGTTTTTTAGAAACTGAAATTTTCTTAAAAGTTTTCAAATTTTCTAAAAATGTGAACAAAATTTTTAATGCTTGAAAATAGATTATTGATTGTTGAGTAAGTGCAGAAACAATGGTTTAAAAAAATTACGCTTTTCACGTAAATTGAAGAAAATTGTCAGAAAGGTATTGTAACCCCTTAACTGGAAAGATGAATTTCGATACTTGAAAGGCATTTTTTTTTTTTTTTAAATTCAAGGTGAAAAGCGCTTAGACAGCCTATGAGTTAGATCGAAGTAATGGAACGGTTACAGTAACCACGGGAAGGAATGAAGAAGGATATCGTACAAGATTGTCATGACTCACAGCTTGCACTTATCACCTCGCCCATCCACGAAAGCGGTGGCTCTCCAAGTTCTTAAAATTCTCTTCATTTAGGATTTTTACAACAATAAATAATAATTTTGGTTTGATTTTGTAATCACGTTCTAAAATCAATGTTGTCCTTGCTTATGGAAAATGTCGTTTTATTCTTATAGTTCCTTTTTGAGGCATATCTTCTTGAGCAATGACAAATTGCAATGTGTTTTATTTTTGGGTCTCAAACGTTGTGTAGTCCCTCTTTAAATTCGGCAGTCTGCCAACGTCTCTACTAGCTACTGCAAGAGACCCATGCAGCACAAGATGGCGCACCGAGAAGGAACATGCAACAAGGTGCTTCTCGCTGTACCTGTGTGCAGGCATGGTGGTGAGAGTGCTCACAGAAGACAGCCTCCCTCCCCACACACACATATAGCAAATCGTCATCGGAAGAAACATAATTTTAATTCTGAGGCGTCAAAATTAATTTTTTTAGGTTTTTACTATGATTATTCAAATAAAGAATGTTAATGAAAAAAAAAGTGTAAGTTTTCAAGGGTTTAAAACTGCACATAAAAATTTGCAAGAAAAATTATTAAAACAGCATTTATTGACGTCACCATTTCCGATTTTTGCAAAAATTGGTGGAAAGGATTCATATGACAAGATAAGTTGTCCTTCTTACGAAATACAAAGCTGTTAAAAAACGAAAAAAACAAACAAAAGTTTTTACATACAACTTATTTTTGAATTATAGTAGAATAAAAGTTTAAAAAACCATTGTGACGTCAAAAAATAGAGCTTTCCATCAATATATTTTGTGACATACTTACGCCTGGTTGAATTTTCTGATTTCTCCAAAATGGTTAAAAAATCACTGTTTACCAATAAAAATGTGATGCGCAACAAAAAACGCAACCACTTTCAGCTGCCAGACATCCTTCATGCTGCTTGAAAGAGCATAGGGAAACATAATTATAGACCCAGACTCTTAAAATAATCATTCGAAAACGTTACTAGCTTTTAGACTGTAGGTGACACTACTGTACCTCAGAACCAGACTAACGTAAGTCCATTTTCATAACTGTTCAGTAGAGGGCAAAAACGACTGCCGAATACATGCAAAAGATGGGACTCGTGATCTCTTAATGATGCTAAATAATTGTGAAAGAATTTGTTTTATAGAATAACGTTCTTATGGGTCGATGCGGAATAAGATTCTACATACAATGAAACAATAAAGTGAAAATCTCCATTTTTGGACTTACGTCGTTCTGGTTCTGAGGTACAGACTAGATGAATTGAATGTTTTATCCTCTGCATTAAAGATAATAATAGTTTTCAGGTGCAGTCCACAAAACGCATAAAATCAATTTATAGAATAAAGTATTTAATTGCAATTCAATCGTGTGCAAGACATCCTATAATTTTGTTCAGATTTAAAATAATGTACTTTTTTAAGTAAAATAATTGAAAAAAAAAATACATAACGCTTTTTGCATTGCTGTAGGATTTATCCTTCTTTTCACACAAGCTTCATCAATCATTGGACTTGACACGAATACAGAATAATAAACTTTTTTCATCGATTTTTTTTCCTTTGCTTAAAAACAATATTCTTGTTGTAAAACTTACGCAAATATCTAATACATCTTCTTAATAATAAAAAAAATAAAAAGAAAGGAAGATAAACTTCCGGATTTTAACATATTTTACTGATTTGACCCTATCCCTTAGTATACATATTTTTACTCAACTACTTATAAATGTATGTACATTTTTTTGAAAACAAAATATAAACTATTTAACTCTTTACGTTAAAAATGCCATGCAGTTAAATAAAATGCTTCTTATAATGTTTAAGAAATCATTTAAGAAAAGCAATTTTTAATAATTATCTGATAAAGTGAGCCAAGAAACTATCGTTTGGTATGCCATTAAAATTTTCAATTTGTGTCAACGAATTATCGCTCATACGTAGAACAATTTTATTCAAAAATAATATTCTTTACAAAAACGCGTATTGTGACCTAATCATAAATGTTAACAGACCAACAAAAAATCCCGACAAATTTGATATTCCCGATCAGAGACTTTTATTTCCTACGAGGTTCATTTTTAGCATTTGCTCAAGGGCTGCAAATTTTGAACGAAAGCGATATCTATTGATTTGTATATCGTTATTTTCAGTTCGACTTGCATTGCACGTTCCGTTTTTCAGCCTGTATTCCCATTTAAGTAAAAGAAAATAGAAAAAAATAAAAAGTGGCTTATTTTATTGTAAAAACATTGTAAAGGCAAAAAAGGTCAAAAATAAACTAATTAAATAAATATCGAAAAATTTAAAAAAATGGAAATTAGGGCTTTGAGAGGGGAATATGTGTATCTGTCCCTCTCTAAATACTTTTGAGTGAACATGCCTATTTAAACAAACTTATTTTTGTTCGACAGATCTCAGCAACGACACTTCATTACCACATTTGACTCTTTAGATTTGAACTTTTAATCTTCAATTTTCAACATTTTTGTCCGAGATCAACCTTACTTTGAGATGCGGTCCTTGGGTTAAAAAAAATGCGCATCACTAGAATACGATAAGTAGTACCGTAAAATGGGGTGTATAGGAACAGCGGGGTCAATTGGAACAAAGCTTCCAGGCCGTACAAAGAAATTCTTCATAAATATACTATTGGGTATTTTTCGCCATTTTTTTTTTTTTTTAGAAAGGTAAGATCATAGGAAGTAGGAAAAAATTACTTTTGTCAACCTGGCAACGCTACTGGCTTCTAAGGAGAGCTGTACGTAGAATGCTAGAAAACATCACATTTTCATAGACTGCAAAACTTCATATGCAAGAACAAACCTTCTTATATTTTAAACCTAAGAGTGGTATGTTTCAATTATACATGTATCTGAACAACAGAATACCACATTAGAATTTACATCTTTTATAAACTGTGTCATAAAAATGAAGAATTCTGAAAAGTGCCAAAGGAAAAAAAATGCGGGGTGAATCGGAACACTTTGTTCTGTTGTTCCAGTTCAAACTTATTTGAAGGAAACTGTTTGAAAAATCAAGATTCTAACCCCAATTCCTCTAATCAGGACAAGGACAAGGATTTATTACTGTTTATCCCTTCTCGTGAGCAACTAGATCTTAGAATGACAAAAAGTTGCAGATTTCATAGGATTTTTTCTTCAGGAGACTTCTTTTTATTTAAAATACGAGGGGAAAAGTCATAAAGACTTTATATAGCAAAAGACAAGTACACAGACAGTGATAAATAAGCGAAAAAATATTTCAGGACAATCCCCGAAACCCAGAGATTTTAAGAAACTAAAGAAAAGGCAGAGATCATCCCAGAAGATGCTATGAAAAAACTTAAGCCAAGTCACAATTGCTATTTTTAATTACAAGTACATATTTGTGGACGACATGAGTGACTCCATTCGTGTTAAATCTTTGTATTTCAATTCAAAAGCATTTCTCAGAATTACTTTTCATTTTTCATAAGTTCAAAATTATTTTGAATTTTGACAAATTATCAACGTTTACTGGTATTGAAATTATACTTTTATTTGACAGTAATTATCTGTTCTTGTTCTCCCCCATCAATATTACTCATATTTGTGAGACCTATTACAGGTTTTATGGAAAAAAATAAAAATTTTAACATGTGTTCCGATTGACCCCTATCAGCGGGGTGATTCGGAACACGCATAATTTCTTATATATTTTAATAATAACTAGGGGAAGACCGCCTATATTGGACCCCCTAAGAACAGGAGGCCTGTGTCGCTCAATGTGAAGCAAAACATAAATGCTAAACAGTGCATCGTAAGCTAAATTTAATCAGGAACCGCCCTAGGAGCTTATATTTTCTGAAAATATGAAAATTATTTTTTAAATAATTATCTTACAAAAAGTTGCAAAAGTCCAATTTAGGAATATATGCGCCTAAATTGAACCATGCGCTTCCTAAATTGGACCGTACCAGGAAATCATAGAATCATTTATATTTGAACTATACAGCTATTTTCCAGGATTTGCAATAGAATTTATTTTGCTTCGGCCTCACTTAGCAGTGTTGATAAACTCGCCGATGGCATTTCATACACTTAATCATGTTAAGTCCGTAGCTAGTTCTTGTACATGGTGTACAACTTACACCGAACATGTAACCTGTTCACTTTGAGTAGTTTTATCTGGACTACTTACCTTTAATTCTACTGCACCCAAATCAATGTCATTAAACACATGTCAATAAACAGGCCAAACTCCGTTTCTTTGAAATGAACTCAAAGCATTTGCCATGGTCTTGATTGCGGTTAGCCCATAAGAGTTACCCAACAGTTCTCCTATGCAATATTAGATAATGGATCTCATTGGATGTTCTCGCCTCCATGTATCACAATGCTCGATTAAAATATGTAGACAGAGACTGAATAAAAACCACGTCTACGTGTATCATGTGCTTAAACAGAAAGCATTATTATATCGTTCTCGTTGTCAAGTTTATTGCATTAATGTTCCTTATGTAAGGGCTGTGACTATCCATTAATAGAAGGACATTCTTTTTGCATTGCTTGGCTTAACAGTTTTGATGAAATATTGTATCAATTGTGTGAATTATAGTTTGTGATCCGACCTTTTTTTGAACAAGAATATTTCTCACCAGGGGATGCTTTTACGGTAAATTAATACATGGAACATAATCTTTTGAAAATAAGCATGGGGAGCTTGAAATTCTGTTCACCACTCATTGCTGCTCCAACATAGTGTTTGCCTCTATACGTCAATACATTTTGGGGCTTTTGAACAGTGAAAAGAACGGCTTCCTCTACATTGAACACTTTAGTAGCATATAAATTGTTTCCTTTTAAAATATTTTCGAAAATATTGTAGAATTTCATATTTTTCTCTCAGTAAACCAGCATAAATTTTATTTAAGTTAATAACTATGTTTAACAACCTCAAACTTCAGCTTAATAGATGAAGAGAGAAAAAAACATACATTTTAAGATATTGCAGCTTCTGCTTTATAAAAATGTGCTTGATAAAAAAGTTTAAATGAATATCGCGAATGGGCTGTTAAATATGCTTAAAATAGTTTTAACTACGTTATTAAATAAGATGAGTCACTTATTTTATGTTACGATTAATTAAAAGTCTTGTGTAAAATCATATTCTTAAATTGGACCACCGGTCCAATATAGGAAAATTTTTTCGGTCCAATAAAGGAAAACACGCCATTTTTTATTATGCAGTTCATTGCTCTGTTAGAAATTATCACAATCGCGCATGTAAATACATCGATGTAATCCTTATTAAACACAGATTATAATACTGTATCAGCATTTTACCTCAACTCAATAGTTTTTGAGTTATCCTTCTAGAAACAAGTCCGCAAAATAAGATTTCGCAGGTCTTCAACACAAATCTAGACGTAACTCACGCTCAACAGTTCGAAGCGTGGTGAAACTTCATAAACATTGGTTTTATTCCTAAAACCTTATATTTATACTGTTAAAGTGTAGCACAGATCTCTGTACTAGATTTTAAGCCCCAGGTCCAATTTAAGCAGTGGTCCAATATAGGCGGTCTTCCCCTATTCAAAATGTTTCGTGTTTGCTTGGAATATCAAAAGTAAAGCAAGACCGAAGTTTTTACCCAGAAAACCAAATTGAAAAAAAATCTTTTAACTGCTTTTTTTACAATCAAAGCTGAAAAGTGTTCCGATTCACCCCATTTTACGGTATACAACGTAAAGAAATTCGATTGCCAATAATCACACAAAGAAAGCTGTTGCTTCATTCACTAACCACCAATGATAAACAAGAATATGCGCAATAATGATAAAAACATATCTATGAATGCTAGATTAAACCAATGTATTCTAATTGTATGTAGAGGAAGCGGTACTACAGGCAGCAGCATAAGGGAATTGACATTTTGCCTATTCATCAAGCCGGTTTAAATTCGAGTCAATTGCACTGGATATAACTATTATGCGATAAATTGTGCGATGACATTCAATCATCAATTGTTGGTTACTATTATTGTTATTTTTATATCTTTATTTTATTACTCGTATTATTTTTTTTAAGTCTTCACTAGTCGTACCTTTTTGCCCTGTGTTGACTTGTAAATTTGACAGTTTTTTTTTTTTTTTTTTTTTGCGACACTGTTGCAGCTACTTTTTTTTTGCCAAAAATATTAGATGACTTTAATCATAAACGATATATATGAAACACCCGAGCAAACAGTACCTAATAGCAGATACGAAAATTACTTCCTTTCGCAAAGCACTCTTTCTCCACTTTTACTAAATCGTCCTCACTATCAGCGTGTTTTGCGACTGCGTTTGTTATGTATATGTTTGAAATGATAAAAATTAATTTGCTTATATGTTGGTATCTAGCACAGAAAGTTGAAATACGATTTATAGTTTATTTTGGAAACTATTCACAAACATTTGGATAACAAAGCAGTGAGTAAATGCCCCTAAGCAAGGGCTAAGGTAGAAACATGCAATACACCGCAAATTTCGGGTTATTTCGATCCATGGACTGCAGTTTCGTGCTTATTATACACTCATCAGCATGGAAAACGAAAGTGACCGAGTTGGAGACAAAATCTAACTCTAATCTAAATCTAATTCTAATTTCACATTAGCTACCAGTTTTTTTGGCTCTCTTTACTCTATAGGAGGTTGTTTGCCTCCAACGCGGTCACTTTCGTATTCCATGCTGATAAGTGCATAATAAGCACGAAACTGCAGTCGATAGATCGAAATGACCGAGTTGGCAGTGTATTGCATGCTCAGATAACATTTTGAAAGAAAAACTTTGAATTGACACTCTAAATAATCACATTGAAAATACAAAAAAATGTAGCTCTACTCCTTTTAGAAGCTAATCCACATCTTTCAAAGATATCAACCCTGAAAACTGGTATAGGGGAGAGTTGCCCAAAACGGGATAGGCGGGCAAAACGAAATAGTGGGCGTTGGAGCTTGACTGGTGGTACTATCTCGCAGGAGACAGGCTAAACTGGTTCCCGACTGCCATGACAGCATACTCAGTTATTATCTCAACTCTAGCCACGTATTTCGCAAAGAAATTTTTTTTCAAAGTTTTAAATTGAGATTTTTACCTCCTTTTTACTTTTCTCGATTGCAGAACAACTAGAATTGTGGTTCTCCGTAATTCGGAACAATTCCGGTTAGAGCTGTATTTTGTTCATAGATCTTTTAGCAATAATTTCATGTACTTAAATATTGCTAGCGAGTGGCGGTTCCCGGGTGAGCCCTTTATGTTGTCAAAAGCATCATGGTCGGGCAAAACGGGACACTTTTAGGGTGCCCAAAACGGGATACAATTTTGATGTGTCCCGTTTTACCCGACCATTTCCATTAATGTTTTTTCAATGTGTTTAAGCAGCACGAAGCGAGCTAGAAGCTCCCAAGTGGATGTTCAAGCATCCTGACAAAGGGATTACTATCTACGAAGTAGGAAATACATTCAATGCAGCATTTTAACGAGCAACTCTTGTCGAAACTGTTGTGAATGGGTTCACAAACTGCAACAAAATCTTCAAATTCAGTCATAGCAGCTGAGAGTTTGCTGTCATCACAACCACTAGAGACAGTATTGAATGAATCACTTAGTGCAACGATAACACTAGCACAAATGCAGGCCTTATCCAACCGATCACTTCAACAGGAGTCAAAGGATTTGGACTATACTTTCGCCCTTCACTACCATTTTCTATATCACCCAAAGAAATTCTACCTCCACCACGAGTGATTGGACCAAGACCTCAAAATAAACACGATAAGAGAAGAGGGAAAACAGCATTTATAACAAGAAGCCCATATAAACTTGAGTTGAAAGAAGAAGAACAAGAAAAATAAAATAACGAGAAATAACTGAAAAGCTGATAAAAAAAGGGTTGCCAAAACAAGTCTCTTGAATGTTCCGAAAACAAAACAAATGAGGCGTAAAAGAAAACCAGGTGGAGATGCAAAACAGGCATATGAATTTTTAAATGTTGCTATGAACCTGAAAAAAACCCACAAACATCATTTGCAAAAATGGAATAAAATGGACGTAACATGAAAAAAAAAAAACATCAGTTAGTCTAGGTTGGACGTCGTCGTCTTCAGAAGATGAAACTGAAAAAGATGAAGCATGTATTTTCTGCAACGCTCTGTATCTTGAATTGAAATCTGGAGAAGGAAAATGGAGACAATACTCGAGCTGCCAGGGATGGGTCCACGAAGCTTATTCCAAAGCAGACGAAGAAGACGACACATTTTTATGCAATTTCTGTGTTATGTAATTTTTCAACTTTGCAATTATGTAGCCTATTTTTGGTCTAAAAACTAAATCAAAAGTAAAATCAGTACAAAATAATAACATGCAATTTCCTATCCCGTTTCACCCACCCTTGGTCGGGCAAAACGGGATCGTATAAGACTTTTTGAAACCAGTATTTTTCACATAAATATTATCGAACAAATATGACAAAGGTATTTTTAGTAATGTAAAAGGTGTATACTTTTAAATGACGTCAAACTTTGGAATGTACCTTGTATACAATAAGAAATAAAGCGAAGAATAGGTTAGCTATCCCGTTTTGTGGTACTTTCCCCTATGCGTATATTTTCCTCCAGGAAAACGGATGTTAGCCTTTCCATCTCATCGGTGGTCAACCAGCACTGGGAAAATATACCAGCTAAATATCTTCGTACAGATCGCTATAACGTTAAGCTGTATATGAATTACAGTGAACATTTTACTAAACATTCAAAATTTCATTTAAATGCAATAATAATATAATTGATACTTCTTTCAGAAAATAAAGCTCAATTCACTAAAAAAATCTAATTAACTAAAAAAAATGATTGACCTTTAGAAGTGCTTCTGAAATGTAATCATTTGACTGCGCAGCAGTTTAAAAAAAAAAAAAAAAACTTAAAATGACTCTAAAAAGGTTTTTCAGCAAGAATTACTAATCTCAAGTTTCACAGAATTAATCATTAAGTTAGATTCCTCATTCTCATTGGAAAGTATAAAAAATCGCTCTTAGAACATTTGCAAGGTTAAAAAAAAATGTTTTTTGTCAGTAGTTAAAAAAAAAAAGACAGAAAGGAATGAAAAAAAAAAAAAAAAAAAAAAAAAAACACCTTTCAATAAGTATTCCAGAAAAACGTTACCTTTCCTAAAAAAATGTACTAAATATTTTACGATTATCTTCAGGAGGAAAAAGTGCGGTACATTATTTCGACCAATCTTTAAAAGGTTTTTTTTTTAATGTATGCTGTTCTAAATAAGCATCCAACCTGTTGCTGACCTGTTATGTTACCAACCTTTTATGGAGTAGTCAAAATATTATGATTAAATAATGATAAACGAGAAGACATACGTTTTTTAACGCCATACATGCTATTGTAATTTTTTAATAAATGTTTTAGTGCATAAACAGAATCTTAAAGGAACAAAATTTTATTTGTTTATTGTTATTATTTTTTAAAAACTATATCTTCGAACACAAAACAAAAAATCTGCAAAATTGAATAACAGTAAAATTTATGGATTCAGGACCTTTTAGATTATGGCGGCAAAAGAGGTGATCAAAGATGGTGAATGATGAGATATATTTTCTCTTGCAATACATCGCCAGCTCGTTTATTCCAACCATGGACTTCAGTTTCATGCTTATTATGCACTCATCAGCATGGCATAGGAATTAAACGAGCTGGAGGCAAAAATCATCTTATAGAGCAAAGAGAGCCCACACAAACTGGTAGATAATGTGAAAACTTAGATTACCAGCCAGCGCCCGCACTTGATACGGTTTAAAATTTTGAGGCAAAGCTCGGGTATAAAGCAGTAAGTAACCGCCCCTAAGTAACGACTAAGGACGAAACATGCAATACACCGCCAACACGTTTATTCCAACCGTAGTCTGCAGTTTCGTGCTTATTATGCACTTATCAGCATTGTATAGGAATTAAATTTAATATTTTTGTTGGCTCTCTTTGCTCTATAACAGGATTTTTGCCTCCAGCTCGTTAATTCCCATACCATGCTGATGAGTGCATAATAAGCACGAAACTGCAGTCCATGGTTGAAATAAATGAGCTGGCTCTGAATTGCATGTTTAAGCCTTATCCCTTGCTTAGGGGCGGTTGCTTACTACTTTATATCTTTTCTCTTGTTAACTATGTTCCATTCCACACATGTCACTAAATAAGACCCATATTGTGTGTGCGTAGAAGAGTTGAGGGAAAATATTTTCTTATGCTTATAGTTGGAAAAAAGCACCAAGACTAGTATTTTTTGGCCATTTAGAAACTTTCTTAAATACCCAATGAATTCTTGGATCTCTCGTGGAACCACCCATATAGTTGTTGCTACAAAATTCCTATATTTTTAAAAGCGAGAAGATTTCTACATTTGAGAAATTGTCAATATTATTGCATTAGCGAAACATTTGGCACCAATACCTTCTAGAGAATTATTTTTATGTATACATTACTCTACAACATGCAATATCAAAACAAATATTTTACTGGTTGAAAAGAAATTTTTCAAAAGGTTTTAAAACTTTTGATTTTTTTTTAAACCTGTAGTTGGAATGTATAAACATTCCAACTACTTTAAACTGATGATGCAAATGTTTGCAGATTTCTTTTCTAATTTTGGCAAATAATATTAATAACCATTTTAGGTTACACGAAAACTTAATTGAGCACCATGTATATAAAAAAAAAATAAATAAAAACTCCTTTTTTAAATCAGTTTTAAATCAGTTTTACTTTGAATCCTCAATTAAAAAAATACAAATTAAACTAAATAATGTAAAACCCTAATGGTTTTCAATTTCGGTCATTTATATATTTGAAAAACACAATACTCCAAAATGAAGAGTATTTTTCAAATACCTTGCACACACTGATACACTGGGGGAAACCATGGGAGAAAGACGTATCTTGAAATATGGCAGAAAAGTCGGCTCTTACATGAATATATGTTTGAAAATTAATTCAGAGCATCATTGCAAATGTACAAAAAAAAAGCTATATTTTATTTTTCCATGAAATCTTTGCCAAAAAAATTGCGTCTTGTTTGGATAAAATGGTATTAAATTAATACATTACAATGTAAGCAAGAAGGGAAAAAATGCATTCTTGTTAAACAGTGTAGAATGATTTGAAATAACTCCTTTTATCAGCAGTCAAATTACACTTAAGAGGATTAAGTAGCTAAAATATCTAATTAAAGACAAAATTAGCTTAATTCAATTGCACAAATTAAATACTTTTAATGTACATTATTTTAAGTAACAAAACTAATTATTAGCTCAATTTATAGTTATTTAAAATGCTTTAACAATTGAAGAACAAAGGGATTAAGAGCTTTTGACGATTTTTTTTTTAAATACTTTCTTTGAAACTGGTTAATTGAGCAAATTAAAGACATTTTATCAAACTGTATGATTTCTACTACAGTAATTAATTTTTTATTTGTCTTAGAGCACATTTTGCATTTTTACTGAACGAATAACTTTAAGGATATGTATGTTAATTTACTGTAGAAAATTATAGTAAAAAATTTATTTCGCCTTGTCGGTGCTTCTCTCATCTTTGTTGGCGCTCGATAGAAGATACAAATATTTGAAAGTCATGAGAAATGGGGAAAGCAGTAATGACGTTAAGTGAATCACAAACGTGTACATTACGCACCTTTATGCGGAATTTAGCTTTAAATTGAAAATTGTTTATTTTTATTGAAAGACGCATAAACGATTTATGGGCGAAAATCATTTTTCCCCATAAACATTACATCAGCCAAAGTTCAAACATCAGTCAACCAGTTTTGAAGTGGACTTGCACAAGGACGGGTTTCAACGATCATACTGGGGCCTGCACCACTAGCAACTACCGCTGCACAGTAAAATCAATGAACAACTACATCTTGGAGCAACTTTTGAAAAAAAAAAAAAGGAACCGAGCAGATTAGATACTTTCAAATCCATATTGCTCATTTAATTCTTCTAAACATGTTAAAAGTTTTTATTTTATTTATTTTTTTTTTTTTTTTCACAATTTTCTCTGGTTTGAAAAGGACAAAAATATTCTTTTAATTTAGAATAGCTTAAATGCGTTTCCGATACAGTATCTACTTATATTAAAAACCGAGTATCTTATCTTTCTTTCCATCTTTCTTTCTATCTTTCTTTCTAACTATCTATCTATGTCACGCTTCTTTCTCCTGACCGCCAATGAACTGAAAGTCGAACCAGGTACCGATAGATAGGTAATTTTTCAGGCTTCATTAGTTTCAAGTTATATAATTATACGATTTTAATTAGCGAAGATATCAATTAATAAGTAGTCAAATTTAAAGCGATTAAGCCTAATAAATGATTAAACTTCCAAGACATTTATTTCTTACCGTTGCCATTTTGAATTAAAACGTTAATTAAATTATTGAACTATTTAAAATTCCAATATATTTATTTCTTTCCGTTGCGATTTTAAATTAAGACGTTAATTAAATTGAACTTTTTAAAATGAAAAAGTTATTTTTTTCCATTGTCATTTTGAATATGTGTTATAACAAAGTTCTAACAATTGTTTTTATTCTAATTATTAATGACATGTTTTTTCTCTGGTACCATTTTGAAAATGTGTTTTTAAATAAAATTGCAATTGCTGTTTTTAGAAGGGACTTTTTTTGGCTGCGATCCAAATATTAAAAGAACTTTTTCGTTTAGAATTTTGCAATTAATTTTACAGGAAGAAAGCGGTTTGGAAATAATTGTTTTTGGAAAGGAATTTTATTTGTTATTTAGGGAAAGTGCTAAGTATGCGCTATATCGTCTTTATTTTTGAGGAAGCATGTGCAAATAATTCGATTGATTCTTTGATGCAGGAAAGCTTTTTAGCGAGCCGCTTTAGCGGGGAGTAGTTTATTAAACTTTTCCTTGGTACTTTAAAGGCGAGCCGCCTTGGCGGCGAGTAGTTTATTAAAACTTTCCTCGCTACTAAAAAGGCGAGCCGCCTTGACGGCGAGTAAACTGTTTAAACTTTCCTCATTACTTTAAAGGCGAGCCGCCTTGGTGGCGAGTAGTTTTCTCAAACTACCTTCACTACATTACAGCCCGTGCAACGCCGGGCCACGCAGCTAGTAATTCAATAAAATAGTTTGAAACGAAAATAAACAACACCGAAAAACAGTTTTATTAAACAAATTGTACGATTTGTACGTTATAAGAAAACATTTTAAGTCTCTCGAAATAAACAAAAAGAGAATTAAGCTATTGTTTGTGGATATTCTAAAAAAAAAACACGAGATTTAAAGCACTAGTAGTCTTATTAACATACATCACTATACAATGTTGTGGTACCTTTTTTTTATAATATGGTGGAACTAATTTCATTGCACTACTTTCAATATCATTCAATTATCATGTGTGCAAAAAACATCTAAATAACCAATGAAACTTTTAAACAGCCTAGTGCGGAGAATTTGAAAAAGGCTAAATCGAACAATTTGTCTCTAGCTGAAAACTACAACAGTTCTAAGAGTACTTCACATAATAACTGCCAATGCTACTTTCACCCCCTCCCCACATACATTCCCGAAAGAGCCATAAATTATCACACATTTTTTTTACGTAAAAAATAGCATGATTGTAAACCAAAGAAAAACATATGACAGAAACAAACGTTAAAGTTCTCGTTATTTTTATTGATACAAAAGAGAAAAAAAAAAGCTTGAAAATATTACGTATCAAATATAATAAGTTTTTAACTTCACCAGCATTACTTGTTTGATATATTTATCTTGTTTTTTCCCGTAAACAATTATAATAAACAAAAACTAAAGGCTGGAATATTAATAAAACATGATCGTATGAACAAAAAACGCGCATTATTTATGTTTTGTTTAAACAAATGCATAAATAAAGTACTCATTTTTTAAAAAAAAACAATTATTGATACAGACACACTAGTTATTTGTGAAACAATTATGATTTTAATTTAAAATCTTAAGCACCGTAATTAAAATTTCATTCCAATTATCTTCTTAGATAAGTACTTCGTTAATAAGTATAATTATAATTGTCTAATTTACAGTCGACAATCGTTAAACTCGACGGATAATGTGTCATGACTGGGTTCTGAAATAAAATATGCTCCTTTCGCAAAAAATAATTCCTTGAAAAACTCTTAAAAGAAATAATCTCCTTAAAAATAATAAGTGGCAACAACTATAAAAGAGGAATGCAAATGAACAATTTTTGCAAATAGGACTCTAATGTGCTGCAAAAATTAAACTTGTTTTTATAGTATAATACTGGAAGAATTAAAACTGTAAAATGCACAGTAATAAACTGTACAATTAGCAATTTTACATTTTATTACTGAAGAATCGGCAATTTTACACCTTATTACTGTAAAAGTAGAAATTTTACAGTTTAGTACTGTAAAAGTAGCAATTTTTACAGTTTATTACTATGAAATTCGCTGTATTATACTGTAAAAACAGCATTCATTTTGTAGTGCACCGGCATTGTGTTCACACGCCAACTGTTCTGTTGTTTTTGTATTGTTGTTATACTGTTGTTTTTACAGTATAATACTAGCAGCCGAGACTCCAATTTAAAACTAACATGTACAGTAATAAACTGTAAAACTAGAAATTTTAGTTTCTTATTGTTAAGTCAGCAATTTTACACTTTATAAGAGTAAAACTAGCTGTATTATACAATAAAACCAACATTTTTTTTTTGCATTGTAGAAACTGAAATTAAGGACACACGGTGAATGAAATAAAAGAGTGTGACAAAGCAACATGAAACACTAAATAATCAGAACACATCCTTTTTTTCTAAGGATTTTCTTTCTCTTTCCTTGTTTTTAGATTCTTTTTACAACTCAGTTAGTGAACCAAAGTAACTTTTAACATAGTTTCTGGACATTGTTTTTCTTATTCTGAGATCATCAATCACTATACCTGACACGGTTACTGAGAATTACTTTTGCTAGGTTTTTTTTTTTTTTTTCTGAGTGGATGAAATGTTATTCTAAAAATGGATAGAACGGTCTTGTATCATGTCTTTTCTCCTGAAAGCATTAACTTCACATGAAATTAAGTTTAAAACGTAACTTTCGGATATTCTCGTTTCTGAAAGAATATACGTCGTTTCTCTGTCTCTCTCTCTCTTTTTTTATCTACCCATACATAAGGTGATACTTAATTGCAACATTTGTAACTGAAAAATGAAATAGACTAATAAACTTAAGTTATGGAGAATAAAGTTACAATTGCTTTGCATGTGTTTGCTTTTAACTTTTTTTTTTCTAGAACTATCTTCAAATAAGCATATTCCCAAAGATTTAGCTCATGCAAGAAAATACTTAACATACTGAAACGTTCTGTCGTTCACTTTTCGCTAAATTCATTTTGTATCAATGAAGTAAAAAATAGGCTTTTATTATTGGTTTTACTCTAAAAAAGTGTCAACAATATATAAATAGAAACAATTCCAAAATCTGTTGAAATTAAACAAGTAATTTTAAGCGAAATTCACATTTTTCAGAAACATTAGGTTTTTGATTGCTGTATAATATTTGTCTACACAATGCACTATACCATCTGCTTAGTAGCTAACGCAGTTAAAAACTTCCATGAACACTTGAGTAAAGAACAAGCACTTGTTTTGAAATAATGGCATAATTGTGCACATTCCGGGAACAAAAAGCTTTTACCCCACATTTCGTTAATTTGAGTTCTACAGTTAACCACCAAAGCACATGAATGAAGTCTGATAGTCGATATTTTATTACTCTGGTTTGAAATAATATCATTTGTTTATATGCTACAGTGCAAGTTTAGTGTTAAACTCATCCTTGCAACGAAATAAATTGAGTGGCTCTTCAGCTCATGGGGGGCGGGGCCCAGATTTCTTTGTTCATCTTAGTTTGCGGGACCGAAGGCCCTGAGATAAAATGCAAATGTTGCTGTTAGGCTGTTAACTGGAAGAAGAACCCTCAGGGTTTAGATTCCAATCACGCTTGGAGCTAATATTATCGAAATGAAAGTCTTAGTCCACCGTGCCCATCCTGCGAATCGAACCCAAGTCTGCAAGTGCAAAGTGTAATCACTAATCAATTGGGTTTCATTCTTGCAGCTAGTAAATTAAATATTTCTATGTCACATTAATAAAATCATTCTTGCGGGAGGGGGTGGGCAGTTGATTAAACAGAAACATGTTGATTGACAAACAATGCATTCTTTGGTAATTTTATACTATTTTTTATTGTGTTACAAGCATCAATTTCTTTAACCTCGTATTAACACAAGCCTGCGAAGAAAAAATACAAGAAGAGTAATAGGTGATCCTTGTGCATTTTTTGTTCTGATTCTGAGAAAACTAGTGCAACAATTAAATCAGGTCAGGATTTCTTAAAAAATTTATTTCTGTAACTTTTCTTCGAAAATAATTATTTAGACTGATTTTACTTGCAATATCTGGCAATATTGCTTTTTTTTCCATATATATAATATATTATGATTATTTGCTTATTGATGATATTTTCAAAACCAGAAGACAAACTAATATAAGAATCAGCGAAAACTGCTTTTAAACTTTTCCAAACCTTAAATTCCGACGAGTTGTGTAATTAAAAACATCTGTAAACGCACTTTTATTCCAAAATTCTCAAGTTTTATAATAGCGCTCATTCACAAGAAATCAAACGTTATGAAAAATTCATCCTGAAAAGTTAATGACATTTTTGTTAAAGCTCTGTGTAATAACCATATAATAGCAGAACATGCCACTGAAAAGACATTTTCTCGACACACCCAATGAAGCAAATGAAGCGAAACACACGATTTCCTGATTTCAACCACCTGATGTTCCCCAGAGTAAAATTTACAGCTCTGTTACAGAAGCGCGAAACCATGTCTTTACTGTTCGTTTTTCCTTTTTTTATTGCTCTTCTCTCAAATACTTTAACAGAAAAGCAATAAGATAGTTTTTATGGTGAAATGTATTCTCATTAAGAATGTCGTCCTAATCGAAAAAATAACCCCTTTTGGTTATTTGTTTAACATATAACATTTGATTAATGGAAAAATAGGGGACAAAACAATATATTTTCACTATGTGTGTGTGCTTTAATTGCACTATATGAAACATTCTAGCGTTATAATATTTTTCAATATGTTATGTTACACACTGATGTTATTTTACGCTTAATAAAATCATAATATTAGGGTCATTTTCATTTTTCGGTGCCATTTGCTGTCCGTCAAAAAAATATTTTTTAAAAAAATTTTGAGTAACTTACTATAAACCAAACTACTTTTAAACCAAAAATTTACTTTTTGGTATGTTTATTAGCAGACAATTTCCAATACAGGCATTATAATTTTTAATAATATTTTTTGTTAAGAAAATGGGTTTTTTAGGAATGAGTTGAGGAGGAACGAAAAATACAGCTGTCCAAAAAATAAAGACTGAAGTTGAACAACAAGAATTTGAATTTAGTAGCCAAATTTTCCACTCTGCCATATTTTGCAATCATGCTTCATACTTTAACTTACATTTTAATAAAGTTAATTTGAATAAAAGTGAAAATTTTAATTTTTTAACTAATATCAAAGAGTTGTCCAGAAATTAATGTCATGTCTGTTACCATACACATTTTTACAATTTTTAAACTTTGTGCATTGAATTCTGGAATGACAACACTTCTATAGTACTGAAGCACATGGAAACAAGAAATAGCAACAGTCATTTTGAATGTTCAGTTTTCTTTAAAGGAAACAGAAGTCTTTTATTTGTTTGTATATTTTTATTATGTCATGTCTGTTACCTTAATTACTTGCATAAAATATTTTTTTTAATTAATTATTTCAGCTAGATAATTTAGTTTAGTGGGATTGTACTCTAAATCAAGTAGAATTTTTAATAATTTTGTAGAATTTTTTGCCCCGCAATTTTTTTTTTCTTAAAATGTCATGTCTGTTACCATATTTAGTAACAGACATGACAAATCAGGCATGAAAAATTTAAAAGAGAAACTGTACGAAAATTATTAAAATAGTGTAATATAGGTATGTTTGATTAATTATTTTCCAGAATTATACTTGATCCATAGATTTTTTTTTACACACTTCAAATTTTCAAATGACACCCAGTTTTGAAAATGACCCATTATTGACTAGTTAACTAGTGCGAATCAATTACACTCGACAGTTATAATTTGAAATCGATTTTTTTTAAGTATAACTTTTCGAAAAAAGTATGAATCTTAGTCGTTTTCCTCTTTGACGAAGCAAATTTTCAAAAAGACACCTTTTATATTAGGTTTCATAAATGAGATTAAGGAAGTTATGGCATTGACCACCAGCCCCTCCAAAACAAGATGAAACCTTTGAGAATTAACATGTGACGCTACTGAGATTTATCATGTTGAAATTAACTGCTTTCTTTAGAGATGGTCCGAAGTGGGGTTTGGCCGAAGCGCCGAATGCCGAATCTTTGGCCAGTTAATAACCGAAGCTTCGGATGCAGCACATATAGAAATTTCAACTATAGAACTTGTATTAAATGCACGCAATATGGTACTATACTCCATATGCTTGAAGATTTTTACCCAAGTAGCACACTTTGTTTTTTAAACGTTGTAAAATGGTTATTAACGTTGTAACAACAGCTTAAAAACGTTTATTAAACGTTTAAAGGTTATTTGTGCTACCTGGGTAGTGTTACACAGCATTTTTAGCGCAGTGATTCAGTTTAAAATTAAATTCTTTAATTAAAGAATTCATTTTTGTTTTGTACAGATAGTATAAAGAAAGAATTCATTTCGGATTTTTTTCTAGAAATAAGTAGACTGAGCATTATTTGGAACATAAAAAGCATGTTCTATAGTTGAGTTAATGTTTATAATAAAAACTAAAAAGGTAAAAAAAAACTTAAACTTATTTTAAAATATTTATACATATTTAAGCAATGTTTTGCCATTTTAATTGAAAAAATGATTTAAAAATACGTAACAAATAAGCATAACGGATGCAATGCTATAATTTCAATGTAATAACTAGATACAGGAATAGAGTAACACAATTGCTTTCTAGATTCAGATTTCAGTTATCCGGTAATTATTACAGGTATTAAGCAGTAATATTTGAAGTAGAAGTATTTAATTTCAACATTGTTCCGAATCACAGCAGTCACATAATCATTGTAATTGTTGCAGTGGAGGATTAAATATAATACTGAGGGGGAAACGTGTTTCAATGTTAAATGGAATTAATTCTTCTGAGAATGGACTGGCGATTATCTCACAAGAGTAGCTACATTCTGTTAAAGATACAAATATTCAATACCTATATTAATTGATGGGAAATTGGAAAATATGGGAGAATAAAATTTGATAACTTCAAACCAACTCTTACTGTTTCGTCTTGCAAACACGAATACCTTTTTCTTAATAGGAAATACATGCGAACACAGAAAAGGAGTTGAAACATTTTGATATTAGTACAATTGCTTAACTAAAATACATTTTTACGAGTTTTTCTTTCTTAAATTACTTATTATACTAACATTATGCGTTTTGAAGCAAATATAGGTTATCTTATTTGACACATGAATGTTATGCACCAATTTGTTTTTCTATCTAGTTTTTTTTTTTTTTTTTTAAATGCTGAAATGTAGTCTATCGAAAGCAGAAGGAAATAATTAAACTCAAAAATAACACATAAAAAAATTATATTTGTGAATTATATGGCACTATTTCTTTCGAAAAGGGCTGTTAGTTCCTGATTGTTTTTTTAAAAACACCAAGCTATAGGTTTAACAATGCAAACTTTAAGCTTAATTAAACTTAACGGACAAACAAGAAGTTTGGTAGCAAGATACAAGATATTAACTAATAGTGTATAGTTAGTGGTAGACATATGAGTTATCTATATTTTTTCCGTCTCTAAAACAAAAAGCAACATTGTTTTAACCCATTAATGCCTAGCGTCCTTTTTTCGGAACGGTCCAAAAAGTGTCTGAATTTCCCAAAAATGAGTATTTAAAAAAAATAATAGTGTTAAATTATTACTTTGGTATTATTTCAATTCATTATTAAAAGATTGCAACACAATCCGTTGAAATCTTTGGATCCAACGGTCCAAATATCTTTTCCAAATATCTTTGGGAAAAAAATGTCAGTCATTAAAGGATTAACAATTCTATGAATTGTAAAGCATTGTAACTCGTATTCTATGCCAGTTTGCCTCTGCCAACATACAATAATTTCATCGACATAAAAATATATATCAAAGCCTATAAAAATAATACACAAATTTAAGAAAAATGGCAATTTATGAAGCAAACCAAGTGATATATATAGATGTTGTACAATATATAACTAACAAAGTGCGTAATAATATCTGAAAACAATGCCCGTTTTAATACGTTAAAAATAACATTTGTTGAGTAATGAAATTAGCTTTGTGTCATAGTTTTTAATAGCTTGGAAACTTCAATTTTATGTTTTAGGCACAAGCAAGTAAAAAAGAGGTTCAAAGTAATAATTTAATCTCATTAACCCTTAATATGAAAATGTTGTACAGTTTGTAGAAAATTTTAATTACTTTCTTGAAAAATTGTATGTTCCTTCATATTCCAATTATAAAAGCTTAAAAATGACATAAAACTACGTCAAAAAGTGCTTTCTTTTATTAATAAGGATTTTTAAAAACATGATACTAGATGAGGTGAGAAGAATATGTTGCGAAAAAGAAGGAAAATACCTTTGTTTACGCGGTTAATTCTTTTAAGGAAGCATAGTACTTTTCAAAACAACAAAAACATTTTGGTTAGGCAATTTTCTTAATAAATGTATTTAAATCTTAGTTCTGAAACGAAGAAAAATGTCCTCATACAGTAGAAAATTATATTTAGATAATTAAACTCCATTTAAAACACAAACTTTCATATCTTTTCTGACTAGCTGTACTATTACATTGAAATAAGAAAATCAAATAAGTTGTTTATATATATATATATATATATATATATATATTTAAAAAAAAAGCGTTTGCTTACTCGCATCAACTTGAAAATCTTAAACCAAACAAAGTATTGAGGCGACATATATTAACGTTTGTCAAAAACGACACATCACACAATAAGAAAGCGCGGCAGATTTTTTTCTTTACATTATAAAATAGCTTGATTTTTAGCCAGCTAGTCATAACCAGGGGTAACCAATGGGTACGAATACTGTTTTCGAGCGAAATGAAATGGAGTTCGGATATCTCAGATGGGATCCAAATACTAATGGAATACCAAAAGAAAAAAAAAAACTACACTCTAAATGCGACAATTAGGTGTTGACTCTGTTGTGACCTGGCTGTGATTTGGTAACATCCAAATTATTTATTGCCCTTTTTTAGACTTTTTTTTGGGGGGGAAAATTATTATGATCCGAAAAAAATAAAAGCAGTTAAAATAACCTTGAAGTCAAATTATAATTTGCTTGCTTAATCGTTCATCAAAAACAATGACCAGCAAACATGCTCTCTGCACATATAGATTGATCCTAGTAGCCCATAATAAAGATCAATGACATTATTAATGCAACTTATTCGTCACTCATTACAGCATCTGCCGGTAAATGTTCCAGGTGCGTATAACCCAATTAAATTAGTAATTTTTCCTGATTTCTAAGTTAACCTGAAATTTGAATAGATGAAAGCAATGACCCGTTGTCCTTCTTTTCATGCAAACATGTAGCCCATAGGCATCATTTATTTTGATAAATTTAAAAAACTCTATCATGTCCCTTCTGACCAGGTGGGTCATCCCCTGTTTGAGAAACCTATGCATTTGCATTTAAGTGGTCGTGGTTTTTGTTGTTTCCCAATGAAATTGCATTGTGTTTTCCCCCTTTGCCCCCTCCGGAAAAATGTGAGATGTCGGGCCTGCTTCTGACTCATTTTCTAAGGACTACACAATAAGCATCCAAAGCCTGGAATCATACTCTAAATTAGAAAACACATTAACTAACCTTGTAGCCCTCTTTTGTACCCTTTTCAGTAAATAAATGTCTTTCTTAAGATAAGCAGACCAATACTGAACAGAATGCTCCAAATGAGTTATTACCACACTTCTACAAGGGCAGAAGAACCTTTTTGGTTTGTCCAATTTGTCTATTTATAAATATATGCATCATATTGGTTTTATTACTACCTATACTGTACTGTTGACTAAACTTGAAAGATATATGACTTATTTATGGCTTATTAAGACATCCAGATTAATACCAATTTATGCCTGACTAATGACTGAAAACAGTAAATAAAATTTAAACGATTATTCTCATGACCTAAATGTAGCAATTGACCATTGATTCGACAACATTTACTGCCATTCCCCACTTTTTTTCCCACTTTGTATTATAATTCAAATACTCTGGCATTAGATTTAATTGTTCTTCATTATCTACAATCCCCATAAGTTTCACTTCATCACTGAAACAGTTCCAGTTTCCAGAAATAACCATGAATATCATCCACAAATATGCTGAACGAAAGAGGCCCTAAAACGTATCATTGAGAAACCCAGCTTAGAAGCTTATTAAGATGGTAAAATTATGGGCATAGATATTTAACTTATTAATAAAAAAGCGAAAAGTTAATGACAATATGAGAGTGTATAAGTACGTGATTTTCTGAATAAAAATGGTAAATAATAATAACGTTTCTTTGTTGAACAAAACTTTGGAATGTTCACAATTATATTTAAATAGAGACAAATAGTTTAGTTTTTAAGCATACATTTCAGCCAATATGAGTGAAACGTGAATGCATATTTTAGATGCATCTAACCATTTTGAGCGGGATATTTGTCATTAGATGCTAATATTTCCAACGTATGAACTATTTTTTTAGTTGAAAGAACAATATGTCATATATTTCTTGACATTACTTCTTTTTTTACCCTCTTTGAAAAAACGTGTTTCATTCATTAAAGAACATATCACAGCCTACTCAACTTCTCTTACTGCTTTTCTGAAGCTTCATGCTCAATAAGCTACATTTTCTCTGCTTTGATATTTCATCGACAAAAAGAGAGAAAACTGACAAAACTAATCATGACAAAAATCGGTATCTTTCCGCAAGCTTGTCAAGGTGATTGATGAGGAGAACTCCAAGAAAAGTATAACGTCTAAAAGACGAAATATTTGTCAACATTATATATATATATATATATATATATATATATATATATGTGTATATATATATATATATATATATATATATATATATATATATATATATGTGTGTGTATATATATATATATATATATATATATATATATATATATATATATATATATATATATATATATATATATATATATATATATTATATATATATATATATATATATATATATATATATATATATATATATATATATATATATATATATATATATATATATATACACTCTAAATTTGGCAAATTTTCTAAAAGTACGAGAATTAAGGACGTCTTAAGTGACACCCTCCTTCCCAATTTTAACAAATCATTTAAAATTTGGTAAGATGTAACTAAATATATTCAAATACAGGCCTGCGGAAATGAGTAAAATATATATTTCGGCCTTAATATGAGCGTCAAAAATGTACCTCAGAGTCCGATTAACATAAGTCTAGAAATAGCGATATTCTGTTTTTAACTGCATTGTATGTGGAATCGTATTTCGCATTGAAACATAAGAACACTTCTATAGAAGAAATTCTTTTACAATTATTTGCCAATGTTAAAAGTTTTATTCCGTGTATTCATCAGATAGACGTTTTGCCTGGTACAGAAACGACCCCTTAATTCCCAGTACATGTTTTGTACATATTTACTCATATTTCAGAAAGCAAGAATTAAACTCAATGATTTATCTAGTAATATGCTACATTAATTAAATTATTATATATTTTTTTGAAAATAACATGTTTTTGAAACATTAGAAACAATATAGTTTCCTTTTATTAGAGTTATGGCCGTTTCACCTAAAAAGTACAGTTCTCACGAGTGACTTTTGAAAGAAGATAGACTATACGTATGCATCAAGATTTTAAAAGAATTAAAACCTGACTTTTCGTGACTGTATTAACTTCAATACTTTTACTCCAATAAACGTGTTTCTGCTTCCCTAAATTTAGACACTTATTTTTCCTCCAGTATGATTGTGCCACTCACCTAAATTTGAAATTTCATTACTTTCAATTGTACATTATTTCTTTTCTTATATCTAATTTATGAGGGTGGGTAGTTTATGTGTCATCGAATAATACTATAATGGGGGTTGTTTCTTTGCATGCATATTTTTTTAATAATAAGCAAGCTGATATCAGCCTAAAAAATAATAAAAAATCCATGATATGTATTATACGATTATTAGTAGCCTAATCGGTTCTAAACATTTAATTAAACCCTAGTTTCATTAAGAACATTTCCTTAATACATTTTTTACTTTTTCCATTTAATTATTGTTTTTATTTTCTTTTCATTAACTGTGCAAAACATTAACCATTTTAAATTAGTCACTTGAATTAATAAGCGCTGTTTAGACTTCTTACTTTAAAGCATACACTAAGTAGTAGCATAGATAATATTCCTTACTCGAAATAAAAATGACTTATTGCAACCAATGACTTTCATTTTACAGTGTAACATAAATAGCAGCCGTACCACCAAATGCACGCATTTACATGCTCTTGGGCTCTAATAAAAGATAATGCAGTTGCAGTTTTTTTTTCCTGAGTGAGGTTTTTTTTTTATCTGAATGCGTTCGTTCAATATAATACCACAAAAAAATTATTGGAATTAACTAATAATAAATTTCTTAATTTCGAAAGCTTTCCTGTTTCCTTTCAGCTCGTTAAAACTCTTTCATGTTTTTCTAATGTTAACAAAAAGGGGAAAGGGCTATTAGCGTCATACCGCAGGGAAAATATACATCTTGAGTAAAAATACAAAAGTAAAATAAAAAGTAAGAAATGTTTTAGCCAAATGAACACTTTAGCAAAAACTACACTTTAGAAAAAACAGCACTTTTAATGAAGCGAATTCTTATTTTATGGAAAAAATTCTACTTTTGCCTTGTTTATTAAGAAAAATAATGGCCGTATTACAATTGTTTTTGATATCAAAGGTGTTTTTTTTTCTTAAGGAATTCTCTGTTACTTAATTTAATTTTGTCGTTTTTCTTTTTGATATTATTTCTGGCCCGTTTCAGAGTATGAATAAGCAGAAGCTTCTTATTTTCAAGTATCTTGCATATAAGGTACACACATGTCATTGTTTAAACTTCTGATATTTATATATATTGTGAGAGAGTGTAGTTGTGTGTAGTTAGTTATACTGTAATATCTAAAATTTCTATATACTAGAATATGTACAGGGGAAATTTGACCACCCTCTATTTTTCATATTTAGTCATTTATTCAATGATGAGCCTTATACCATAGCAAGGTATCAAGTAGAATCAAAAGTTAATAATATTTTTCAGAGATTCTGAAGAAGAATCAAGGATCTTTCATATAGTATATCTTTTCCAGGCAAAAAAGGATTTTTTCTTGCTGCAAGCTTTGCAAGTTCATCTCTGCTGTGCTCTTTGTTATTGGCGTACACAAAATTAAATTAAATTACTTGTGTACTCTGATAACTTTACTAAAAGACTACAAGCTCACATTTTTTAAATTAACTTTTTATATTTATGTGTTTTTATTTGTTTTGCTAAAATGGCTATTAAGATGGAATTGACTAATTTTAAGTCCGGAAGGTTTGCGATCCTCGTCATTTCCCCTTATTTAGTGCTATTGGAGGGCATAACAGTTTGTAAATTGGATAGAACATTTAATTTGTTTGAAAAGGCATATTTTTAATTCAAATAAAATAAGTTCTTTGTTCTTAACTGGAAATCGCTTCCTCAAAACTTATTTGAAGATCTCTGTCATAATGCATTATTATCATCAAACTAAACCCAACTGAAACTTGCTTTTATCATTTGTTAGCAAACTTGTTAATATACTCAATGAGCCTTTACTTATCTCAAATATTTGCTAAATTACATTATTTTATTCTAACTTAAATATTGTAATTTTTACTCTATACCTTGAAAATCGACGAAATAATTATATAGATAAGTTAAACGGAGGGGGAAGCTTACTAACATAAAATTTTCAGATACTTCTTTAAAATAGATGTCACTAAGATTGATTAATAGACCATTGATTAATATAAACAAAGAAAAATTTGCATTGAAAATGAAATTTGATTCTAGGATTTCTAACAATCATAATCTGTTCTAACTCAAATTTAATTTATTAAAATTTAAAGTACATCTTTAGACCTAATTATAGTCGGTATACCTTGTAACAGCACCAGATCAGACATCCAGTTATTTCTGCATCAGTTGTTAAGGCATACGTACACATTTAGACATTTTTTTTTTTTTAATTTTTCACTCTAAAAATGAAATTTTTTAACAGTAAGTCACTGGTGTATGTTTAAAACCTTTTCGACATAAAAATTTGAAAAAAAAAACTTAAATAAATAGTAACTAATTAAGATTTAATGAGTTAATTAGCACATTTTTCTAAATACGATATCTTAAAAGCAAATTGGTTTAGGAACAAAATGTTTGTAAAAAAATGTTCCTAATATTACCCTTCGTGTGGTCTGCTTCAATAAAGATTCTAGAGAAAGTAGATTTTTTTACTGATAGTTTTAATTACAGAGGGACAAAAAAATCAAGATTTTTCCCGAAATCTTGAATTTTAAAAATCCATTAAAAATGTACTTTTCCAGTTACAGCTCTGATTGAGGCAGACCACATCTGCTCAACTATTCAGAATCCAATGGTACTAAAATAATTGAGGCAGATGAATTCACTGTTGTGTAGTTATGTTTGAAAGAATGCAGCATATGGCAAAATGGCAGTGCTTAAGAAATTGAGTTTAAAGATTTCGAAACACTTTGTTAGCAAGGGTAACACCAAAAGAAAAACCCTTGTAACTCGAGAAATATTTCAAATATTGACTACATCTTAGTATTGTTGAAAGCTAACAGATTGGAGAACATTTTAAGAAAAATTAAAAAAAAAAAAAAATTGAGATTTCAAGTGTGTACATATACCTTAAACTTTTAATCTCTGTCGGTCAAACTTTTCTTACTGTTTGAGCTCACTCATGGACAATTAGTAATAAAAAGCTTACTACATAATTTTAATAAAAGTTAATAGTGTAAAACATTGCTAGACATCATAAGGAAATAAATGCTGTCAATTTGGAAATTTTCGAAAGGTTAAAAAAAAAAAAAAAAAGGAAAATATGTTGGTCAAAAATGTATCAAACCTCCTTAGTTTGACCCATTGTGAAGAGGTAGACTGCACAACATCATTTATTTACACTGGCGGAAAAAAAAATCCCAACACCAAGAAAAAATTGTCGTAGAGTAATGAAATTTGGGTAATGCAATTGTCTAGTTAACATGTTTAATTGATTAAATGTACAAGATCACTGGCTAATTTAAGCTCAAGAAAATGCTGTGCAAATGTGAAATTATGTTAATTTAATAGAGGGTGTAACCTCCAGAATTTTGAACGCAAGCCTGCAAGCGTGCATGCATTATGTCATACAGGTGCCGAATGTCACTTTGTAGTATGGAGTTCCATGTTTGTTGCACTTGCTGTGTCAATACTAGGACCGTCATTGCTGACTGTGGATGATGCTCGAGGTGCCATCCCATACGTTATCAATTGGAGACAGACCTGGTGATTTTGCAGGTCATGGTAACATGTCAGCACTCTGTAGAGCACATTGCGTTACAGTAGCGATGTGAGGGCGAGCGTTATCCGGTTGGAAAACGCCCCCTTGAATGCTACTCATGAATGGCTGTACTACTGGTTAAATTAACAGACTGACGACTAATTTTCAGTCAGTGAGTTTGGGATAACCACAAGAATGCCCCTGCTGTCGTAGGAAATTGCTCCTGAGACCATAACTCCAGGTGTGAGTCCCGTGTGTCTAGGCCGTAGACCGCTTGGATGCAGGCGGTCCCCTGGCCTCCTTCTGACCAATATACAGTCACCACTGGCACTAATTCAGAATCTGTTTTCATCAAAAATTACAACAAATCTCCCCTCCGACCTCCAGTGAGCTCTGTCGTGGCACCACTGCCGTCGGAAAAGGCAATGGTTTGCAGTCAATGGAATACCGGCTACAGGCTGCCTGGCTCGGAGCTGTCCTTGAAGTAAACAGTTTCTTACCGTTCCTTGGGTCACGACGGTACCAACGGCAGCTCGAATGTCAGCCGCAGATGCAATACGATGCGCCACAGCCGTACGCAAAATTCGGCGATCTTCCTGCTCAGTCGTGCCACGTGGCAGCTCGGAACTCGATCTTCTTGAGGTAGTACCATCCCTTGCCCATAGCTTCCAATAATCATGCATGGTGAAAACATTCCCACCCAAGTCTTTCTGTAATATCGCGAAATGAAAATCCACCTTCTCGTAGCCAATTTGTACGACCTCGTTTAAACTCGGTGAGCTGTTGATAATGGCTTCTTCGTCTTCTTAAAAGGTATTCCTGGCTAACATGAACGCAATTCGTCCAATTTCACGGGAAAATAATACACACGAGCTTCACAACACGCTTTTAAAACAAGCCTTATTTGCATGTTCTGAGTGACGCCAGCTGCGCCACACTTATGCGCGGAACACGAAATTTCAATCGATGACATCTTTCAGTTGTATAAACACGCCTACCAAATTTCGTTTATCTAACACAAGTCTTTCTTGGTGTTGGGATTTTTTTTTCCGCCAGTGTATTTTTTTTTAGATGGTATGTGCAGTTTTCATATATATACATACACAACATGCATAACGAAAAAGTTTTACAGATGTGTATACATAAATGGCAAGTCTTTGTGTTGATACAAAACGAAAACTACCTTGTTCGTTACCTGATTTTACAACGAAAAGCACAATCAATCATTTTTTTCTGAATTGTGAACGAAAAGAAAGTCTATGCGACAGTTTTCCTTTTCGCGATACCTCCCTCAGGGAGTTTATTTCGCCAGGTGTCGACCGGATAAAGAGAACAAGAGTTAAGAAAGATTTCTAAAATCTCTCTCTGCGACTAAAGAAACAGAAACTGTGAACAAGAAACGAGCAATGAAGTTTTATTTTAGAGAAAATGGCGATAAAAGGTTATGTTTATATGAATTGAAATATTGTGTAAGAAAGTGTTCCGATTTTGGTACGTTGTTGTCCCCGAGGAAAAAGAAATGATTTCGAAAAAAAAAGAAATTATTTAATCACTGATTTTATGATTTTCAAAGCACATCTTTTTTTTAGAACGCTAAAATAAAAATGTTTTAATATTGGTCCTTGTGAGCAAAATGAAATCAACGTAGGTAAGTTGGCGGATGCATCGGGGTATGTTGGCCTAACATTGCTTGAAATGATAAATTTGTAGCAATATAAAAATTTTTATTATCTAAATATTTATTTAAATAGATTATAATGTAATATGTCAAAACAAAGTTTTAAAAATCACATATGAGGATTGTAGGTAGGTTACAAATGTTTCATGTCAACTGTAAAAGACGAGTTCTTACTCATCTGACTGGAGATGTAATCTTCCATTCTTACAGGCGCGGATCCAAGGGGGGGGGGGTAATTGCCCCATTGCCCCCCCCGACCAAACGGGGCTCCGAAGGCGCCCCCCTTCTTGCTGACCAAAGGTGCCTAGGTGTTTTTGGTACTTAAAAAACCAATACTGCTTCAAGCTTCAGCGCCGACGAGGTTCTCCGAACTTAATACGTCAATACTGCTTCGAGCTTTGGTGCCATGGAGGGAGCGCTCTCCAAACTTAATACGTCAATACTGCTTCGAGCTTAGGCGCCCTGGAGGAGGCGCTCCCAAAGCTTCAAGGGGGAGCCCTCCAACCGTACTAGGCGTTCTTCGTACTTAAACGTCAATACTGCTTCGAGCTTAGGCGCCCTGGAGGGGGTGCTCCCAAAGCTTCAAGGGGACGCCTGCCAACCGTACTAGGCGCTCTCCGTACTTAAACGTCAATACTGCTTCAAGCTTAGGCACCCTGGAAGGAGAGCTCCCAAAGTTTCGAGGGGACGCCCTTCAACCGTACTAGGCGCTCTCCGTACTTAAACGTCAATACTGCTTCAAGCTTAGGCGCCTTCGAGGGAGCGCTCCCAAAGTTTCGAGGGGGTGCCCTTCAACCGTACTAGGCGCTCTCCGTACTTAAACGTCAATACTGCTTCAAGCTTAGGCCCCCTGGAGGGGGCGCCCGCCAACCGTACTAGGTGCTCTCCGTATTTAAAAGTCAATAGTCAAAACTGTTTCAAGCTTTGGCGCCCTGGAGGAGGCGCTCCAAAGCTTCGAAGGGGCGCCCGCCAACCGTACTAGGCGCTCTTCGTACTTAAACGTCAACACTGCTTCTAGCTTAGGCGCCTTGTAGGGGGCGCTCCCAAAGCTTCGAGGGAGAGCCCGCCAACCGTACTAGGCGCTCTCCGTACTTAAACGTCAATACTGCTTCGAGCTTAGGCGCCCTAGAGGGGACGCTCCCAAAGCTTTAAGGGAACGCGCCAAAGACGCCCTTTTCTCACCGACCGAGGCGACTAGGCTCTCTCCATACATAAAACCTTAATACTGCTTCAAGCTTCGTCGCCTCTGAAGGGGCGCTTCCAAAGCTTCTAAGTTGCTCGCCGAAGTTGCCACCCTTCTCACTGACCAAAGGCTCCTAGGTGCTCTCCGTACTTAAAAACCAATAGCGCTCCAAGCTTCGGTGCCCCTGAGGGCGGTTCCAAAGCTGCAAGGGGGAGCGCACCGAAGGTGCCCCTTCTCACACACCGAAGTTGCCTAGATGCTCTTCGTACTTAAAAATCAATACTGTGTCACACTCCGGCACCCCTCAGGGGGCTTTTCCAAAGATCAAGAGGGCGCGCCAAAAGTGCCCCCTTCTCATCAACCGAACAATACTGTTACAAAAACTAATACTGGTATACAAGCTTCGGCGCCCCAGAGGAAGCGCTTCCAATCTTCCAAAGCTTCTAGAGGGAAACAAACGTGCCCTCATCTCACCGACCAAAGGCGCTTAGGTACTCTCTGTACTTAAAACGCCAATACTGCTTCTAACTACATAGACTCTTAACACCCAGAAACAATTTCACTTAAAAAAAGTTAGTAAAAGAATATTTTACAAGCATAGCACGTTACTTAATCTCCCCCCCCCCCACCCACAGCAGAAAAAAAGCCAACGAACCAGAAAAACAGCAATAGTTACTCGGGAAATATTTTTTTATTGTTCAATTCGGGGTGGGATGGGGGGGGGGGCGAATATTTGCCTGTGGGATGGGGTGGGTACCAAAGTCTATGTACGCTTATACGTTTCGAACATACAATTTAGTGAATAATTTTTTTTCATAGAAAAATAACGTGAGCGTGACCAAAAACTATATTGGTTTTGAAGATGAAGTATTTATTCTGAAATTTATTATACTCGTTTGCTAAGTTCTCAACCTTATGAAATCAGGAGCGTCCGCGTACTTTCAAGGGCTGCAATCTATGCAACTCATTAGTTTTCCCTCTAAATTTAGGTGCGAATGTTTCGAAATTTTGTACAAAAGGAATATGGGGTGCTTCCGGTTCCGCAGCCCGCTAGGGAAGGAATGTACGCAGCTTGTAACGTATACTCCCCTCTAACTTTAGGGGGGAAATTTTGGAATTGGATGCAAAAGGAAGGAACATTTTTGAAAAATGTATTTGACTCACCCTCGATTCTCAACCTGTGTGGAAGTAGGGACCGTTTGAGTCGCCCTAGGGTTGCAATATGTGCGAATTATAATCCCAACCCCTAAACTTTTGCGATAAAGTTTTGGAATCGGGCAGGCCATCAAGGTTTAATCCGTAGTATCCCTACGATTTGGTGGATATTTTTTCGATTTTATTAATTTCAATTCAAGTAACTTACATTATATGACTTTAATTTCATCTCTGGCTTATCTTTTGAAATGGTGTGTTCGATAAGTCCCGAATTCAAATCTTAGTGTTAAATGATTTCAAATTTTACAACAATGTGTAATGGTCAAACTCCGGTAAAAAAATTTTGCGCTGCTCAGGAAGAAAACAATTTTCTTGACAGTTTTAGTACTTCCAGAACAAAACCTTTGGCACCTGTATGACACAATGCATGCACGCTTGCAGGCTTGCCTTCAAAATTCTGGAGCTTACATCGGCTATTAAAGTAACATAATTTCACATTTGTACAGCATTTTCTTGAGCTTAAATTAGCCAGTGATCTTGTACATATAATCAATTAAACATGTTAACTAGACAATAGCATTACCCAAATTTCATTACTCTACAGTAATTTTTTCTTGGTGTAGGGATTTTTTTCCACCAGTGTATTTCCTTAAATTCAAAATTTATAAGAACACCTGAAAACAGTTGTAATGCATATTGTAAAACACATTTTTTACTGATTTAACATCCCCAACGAAGCAAACATATGCAAATGTTCCAACTGTATACTTAAAAAAAAAATTAATGATTTTACTGAATTTTTCAATGATTAATTTCAGATTTGTGTAGATAAATGATTCAACTCTATCATATCTCTTAATAAATAAATTAATTTAAATATTTATTGTTACTTGATTAAAATACATTAATCAGTGAATAAATATAACTAACACAAATAGAGCGAGAAATATAAGGTATGCTTGAGTTGTTTCAAGAGTTAAATCGGAACCGAAAAAAAAAGAACATATGCAGCACTAGCAATGTGTACCCTCCAAAATTATTTTTTAGTGCGCCATGGACCATGGTAGCGCAAATATCATAAAACTAGTTTCATAAACAACCCCCTTCTCCCACACAAACTCAGCTAGCCTTGGTGACTTACATACTAAAAATGTACAATTTTCTCACCAAAATAAAAGAAAACAAGAATCTTGTCGAAAGTGTTAGCATTGTGGGAGATTGAAGAATCATTTTCCAAGCTACCTATTACCAAAAATATATTTAAAAAAAACAAATAAAAGTTTCCTAAATCAAAAAACTGAGCAAAAAATTCAGATTTCTCGCTCGCTTTGTGTCATTCATGACATCCTTTTCAGCGCTACAAATCTTCGAAAAAAAGCATTTTTCTATCCATCTTACTGTACATATAAATATATATATATATATAGATAGATAGATATAGATGCATGAATATTAGTAGCTGTTAGAGATATACACATTCAGCTAATACCTAAGCATTCATTGAGCAAGCACTTCACTGGCTTAAGTGCGTTAAGTTCAATTATATATTTTAATCAATACAAACGTGGATCCTTAAAACATGCAACTGAAGACGTACGTGGTATTTTAAAGCACGACAAATATCCTAGAGGGTTTAAGTAAATGAGTATCTGAATGTGTTTAAATGGCGTTATCTATCAATTAGAATTGATAATCATGGGTCTCTAGAACGAAGCAGAGACTATAATTCTTCTCATATGCCAAGAATTACATGGTCACTAAATTGGAGAGAGCTCTTCGTATTTCACTGCATTCCTTGAATGCGAAATGAATGCTTCTCTGACGAATTTAATATCGTTGAATAAGTTTCTGAGCTTCAAATTAGACGATCGAGATGTACATGTTTCACTTGGAAATACCGTAAGCACTGATTTCATGTCTAAGATTATGGGTGCTAGAAAACATTACCAGCGGGCATGTTATGTAATGCATGGCTGATATATTATACGGGAGCACGGGAAAGTGGTATACATATGAAAGTCCCCTTTAAGCGCTTATACATTGAATACTGCAAAATTGACTGCGTTCTGCCGTATATATTGTCTAGTGTTTTATACATTTTCATTAATATGAAAGGCTTTGGGATGCATGAAAAGCGGACTTATACAGTCGATTCGCGATAACTCGAAGTCCAATAACTCGAATTTCTTATAAGGTCCCGCCCCTATACCTTCAATTCCATATTAATTTTCCTCCATATACTGAGGTTCCCCCCTAAGAATATATGCAAACCATGGAAGAAAATGAATATTCTGCTAAGGAAGAACCATATGTAAAAAACCTTTACCATTTAGTTTCTTAAATTACAAAACGGCTCAATGCAACTTAAAATGACGCATTATCCCTCAAAAATGACATACGTGAAAAAAGAAAGATTTCTGTTCTGATTTTTGTTTTTGTTCTTAACGTTTCAAGTTAAATAGTGCACATTTTCATTAATTAAACAATTTATGTGTTCTGTATTTTTATAAGGTATCTATATAGTAATTAAATAGTCCAGGTTTTTATTATTAAAATGTTGGAAATTGAAACTAATGATGAATTAAACTGCTGATAAGTCGAAGTATTTTTTCGGCCCAAGTATATTCAACCTATCGAAAATTGGCTGTATATAATTATTAACAATTAAATTATTTCCCATGCATTACAAATAAAACGTTTCTACTAATAAATTGCTCTCTAATTTTTATTAGAACCGTGTTGTATCTAATACAGTAAGAAAACAATTCAGTTTTTTGTTTTATTCCACGGCCCATAAAAAACGTAGTAGGTGTGATTAATCAAATGTCAAAATGTATGTGAGCTCTTGGGAAGCTAATCAGTTCTTTATGTCTTACAAGTTGTTTCTTTGGCAGTGTAAATGGGGATAAAAATGAAGCAAGTATGATATTGCTACTAAAGGCTGTGTTGAGTACACTGTATTCATTGGTAAAAAGAAATTAGGATTATTTATAAAAACCAGCAGTGATTGTTAAGGTTAATATATAGATATATTGAAAGGAGAAAAAAAAGGTGTTTTCAAAATTTTACGGCAGTGAAAAATAAATAAATAAACAATCTAAAGCATCTTAACTTCCTTATGGTAAACAGAATTTTTACTAGTAACTGCGCAAAGCAACCTGTTTAATTAGCAACTTTTGCTAAATTAATACCACTAAGGTGTGGGGCAAATAACCTTGATAACAAGTCATATGCCCCACCAGATTAACCAATTATTTACTCCACTGATGAACATGCAGAGGATTATTCCCCAAATTAGATATAAGCATTTAAAACTTGTTTAGATAGTTGCCTCGAAAGTTTGCAATGTACAATCAAAGATGCAATGGCTATGGCAAGTTAAAAAAACCAAAACAGTTCTTGTAAGTATAAGACAACTTCATGTAAAATCTCATTTTCTTATTTTAAAGATTATTTTATTTTTTATTATGTTATTCATGCCACGTATTGCATTCATTTAGTTAACTACAACAACTTTTCAAAATTACAATGAGTATTTTTTTTTAATGTTATTTTAAGTGAAGCATGTATCGGGTTGTATTCTCTCGTTTCAGTAGATAAAAACCAATTGCAATATGGCATAAAGTAGATGCTTTTGATACTATTGGAGTATAAGAAGTTTTCCTGATGCTTTCTTGCTCATAATTTGTATTTAATGAAACCTTAAGCTACTATACCAATTGCCTGTGCTTCATCCACTGCTGCTGTAGTTTCAACTACTTATTTTCTGAGACCATGAGCTAGACAATTCTCCGTAGTTTATGGTGCGACGCTTTTATGGTCACACTACTATCTGGAGCACTGTAATGACCCCTTAAAGGTATATATCTTCCAAATATCTTATGAAAATGCTGGACTAGAACTAAATACAAAATAATTTGACTTTATAATTTATTTAACGCTAAATATTGGCTAGTTGGATTTCAAGTTAAGCAATGTCCCTTAAATCCCTGGTACTTATATATGTCGTCCATTAACGCTCTATCTTTCAGGGCACATATCCTTTTACAAGGAAATATACACTTAGTTTTAGAAAAAGACTAAAAAATATACATTCGTTTTTCTTTCAAATTTATATATTTTTTTTCAAAAAATATAAAATATATTGTTATGAATTAATAACTAAAATCGATAAACTTAAATGAGAAAACTATCATTTGTAATGATTTTCATGTGGCTTCTCAATACTGCTTTATAAAAAGAAATCAATATGTATGACATGTATTGTTCTATGATGTTATTTTGGTTCTCAAATGCTGAATAGGAGTACCTAGAAGTGATTTATTTATTCTAAAAACATCACTTGATATTCGTGGCACATTTTTAGTCAACAAAAGATAGAAGGAAATTGATTCTCTCGCAACATATCACCTTCTGCAAACATATCATGTGTATGTCTCCCGTAAAGTAACATTGAAACCGGACTTGTGCATTACATTTGTTATTTATTCATTTATGTGTTTATTTAAATATTTGAAAAACTCAAATGGTTATATAAAAACATCTGTACATATAACCATGCTTGTATATATGTATATATGAATGTATGTGCTAGCAAAAAAAAAAAAAAGTCTTGTCTTAATTGTTTTCTCACTAATGCAGAAAAAGTACAGAATAGCATATGCCGTTGGCCAAATGTACGTACAAAGTTGTAAACTCAACATTTCACCTATTTTCTCGTATACTAAGTCATGCAATTTTCCACATTTTGCTGAGATATAAAAATGGTTGTCTTTTAGCGATACTATGGTAAGCCTTGATGAATATATGAGAGACGCATTAACATAAGTACAGAGTATTCCGTTCGCACTCTATTGTTCATAAATTTAAAATTAAGGAAAAATCAGATTTATGGTTTTAGTGAGTTTGATTTATTTTTATTGATTTTAATTTAAAATTTCAATTCGCTCTTTAATTATTAAAATTCAAACTCTATAATAGCTGCATTTTTTCAATAACTTTCCTTAACTGTAACTAAAAAAATGCCTCCGAATTCATTAAATAATTAATTACAAAGAGCTCTGAATTAATTGTTTTTTTAATAATTCTCTAAACTACTTTTTTGTGCCAATTTTTACAATTAAATAATCAGTTTCAAGTTAAGAAAGTAGTAAAAAAACACGCATTCCGCAGTTTTAATATGCTTTTATTAACTGCTATTGCAATGCACTTTGAATGTTTGTACTTACATACATAAATCTGTAATTATATAATTACTTAAAAAAGAAAAACCTTTTTGTGAGTAAAACTTCTTCTTTATAAATCTATAAGTTTAATTATTTGTACATAAAAGTAAGTAAAGTTTTGCCATGGTTTTACTGGATATTTTACGTTACGTGACCTTTTCTTTCAACTGCGCGTGACATTCATCATTTATAAAAAAATATACAATAAAGGTAATCCTTTTAGAGAAGCATTTTGCTTGAAGGGATTTACTTCCTTACTCCTTTGTGTTTGCATGTTTTTCAGAAACATATTTTGTGTTGCCGTGTTTTTCGCGAAAACAATATCATCAAAAAGTAAATATCAAAATTTTATCCTATCATATAAAACAAAATACTGTTTTTGTTCGTATTTTTCCTTCGGCTACTAAAGCTTTCGATAGTTTAATAGTAAAAGAAGGTTTTCAGTAATAGTATATTTCAAAAATATATTTTATCGCTCGTTTTATATTATTTTTACGTAGATGTAAAAGTTTGAGGTGAAGCAATTTTGTATGTATTGCACTGCAGAAATTTATTTTATGCATACTGTAATGTCAGCAGAATCTAATGCTGACATTACAGTTTTGTAATTTGGCTTTGTGTATATTCAAAGGGGTTGTGTATTGGGTGCCCTGCTATTATCTTATAGTCACCTTTTGTAAATTTTCCGGGGATGAGCGAAACGCGAGTGTGTAGTTCAAAAGGGGTTGTGCATTTAGTGCCCTGCTCTTATCTGCTATAGTCATCCTTTGTAACTTTTCCGGGAATGAGCGAAACGCGAATGTGTAGGAGTTGGCACCGACGAATTATTTAGCTTTTTCAGAGCAATGACAAGTTGAAATTTGTTTTCACTTTAGACTGTGGATTCCGTCCCTTTTCCAGATTGTCCCCGAATTTTACCAACATGGGCGTTTTTGTGCCTTTCCTCCAGCGACGTCCAGCAGTCCCGAAGCGTGTTACTGGGTTGGGAGCACGGAGCACCATCTCTTCGGACGTTTATCGGCCTCTACACACGCCAATCACGATTCGTCATTGAAATAAAAACATAATTTTATTTTTTTTTTGAACAATGACATTGCTCATTATCTTGCTCCTTTTTTTTTGCTACATGTTTTCCGTTTGGACTTTAGTTGTCGGTTGGTTTCTTTTTCAGATTTGCAGTCCGCCAATGTAACGCGCTCACCATCCTTTGCTCGCACCACCACGCAAGACATGGTTTTGTTGTGACACTGGCCCCATCTGTTGAGTTGTCTGGTGATCGATGCGACGAATGGAAGTGTGTCCCGGGTAGAATTTAAAGCAGGGTCCTTCGTAATGGTACCCAGTACTTTTAACGAGTACTTTTAACCAGTTTGGTTAAAATCATTTAAGTAGCTGAGGAGTCCATTGGCCACAAACACAGGGACACGTAATTTTTATATATTAAGATTGTTATTATTATTTTTTTCAATTTGTCTGTTGCGTCAACGGGTTTTTTTCTTTTAATTCATAGTTCGCCTGACGCCTTACCATTGCTTAACTGTGTTTCACTGTGTTGGAACATTTTGCGTACTAATCTCACTGCTATATGCATGTAATTTTGAATGCAAATTTTAAATTAACGACGTAAATTTCTAAATGAGGATAGCTCTGTAATTAACGATATATCTTTGTCATTTTCAAATTTATTTGATAATATATTTCCGCATTAAACTTTGTTAAGTCATTACCTACTGGAAAAAATCTTAAAAACAAGAAGGTAAAAAAACGAATTAAAAATATAAATATTAATAATAATATTATTATTTAAGAGCTATTGTAAGGATGAATTCAAATGTTTAGCTTTTTTTTGTTTTGTTTTTTGTTTTTTAAATAAATAATTTTCTTTCATTTCCATTGAAAAGAAAATTAAGATGTTTTACTTTAAACATTGCCCAAAAAAAAAAATCCAGTCGTTTATTATTCTTCCTAATTCTACAAAGTGTTTTGCTCACTTTTTTATGAAAAGAAAAACTTAGATGAAAAATAGTCTCGATTGATTATAGGAAAAAAAAATTACCACTTTTCAGTTGCTAATGATTTAGTGCTTTGCTGTTTTTTTTTCTTTTCAATAAAGAGGATCTATAATTTGAATTGCTATGAAAGTTTAATGGATTTCAATTAAAGCGTTTTTTTTAATTAAAATCGTTCACAAAACTCACAGCATTTCATTTTTTTTTAAAAATCAGAGCTAAACTACTTCATGCCGCTATTTTTTTTTAATATAAAACTTCTTTTGCTGAGTAGATATAAATAAAACCCAAAACATGCATATTTTAAGTAGCGTAGAGTAAAGAGGGTTTTATGATCCTCATATTCACTCTATTTAATTATCTGCTTTTGTACGAAAGTGTGTATAAGTTTCGGAACCCACTCGCCACGGGAGGAAAATTCCTTAGCACAGAGTACTTCGTCTTTAAAAACATTTTTCTAAAAAACAGAACCAGTTTATACTACAGAAATTACTTATTTTTTTTACGTTTTTAGTATAATGTGTGAACTAATGTTTAACTGGTTGGGACTTTCTTAACACATAGCTCTTTTTCTGAACTTCATGAACGGAACATCCCTGACATGATGACTGCAAACTACTTGTAATTAGTCTTGACTCTCTACTATGTTTTGTTTTAACGATTGCTATAGTCCTGTTTTTAATTTTAATCGCTTTTTTTTAAATAACAAATCTATAATTACATAAAGTTTACAAATCGCAATGTAACAGATAAGGCATATTACCTAAAAACTTAAATCAAATTTTAACAGAAAAACAGGTGATTATTTGAAAAAGAAAAAAAAAAGAAGACGAAACAAGAGAATGGCTTTCAGTTAAAAGCGGGACTTTTGGAAGATCGGTATTTAAAAAAATAAGGTTTTAAAACATGTTTTCTAAGACTGAATTGGCAGTTGTCACTTCTTTATATGCATTTCCAAAAAAAAAAAAAAATAGAAGCCAATTATGTGCTTGTTCACTGTTTGGGCTGTTCACTCTCGTTCTGAGCCCTTTTATTTTTAAATTTTAACCCCCAGAAACCCTGATATAGAACCGTAACAGTCGTCTTAATTTTTTGAACATAATACATATATCATCTCAAATATTTTTACTGTCATATGGGAAAATGTCACAATTTTTAACGACGCTATAAGGTTTTTACAATGAAATTTCGCTCAAGTATTCATCCACAAATCGGTCTGCAATATGTACCTTTTTGTACCTTGTTTGATCATATTTTAAAGCATTTAAACACGTTTGCACTATACATATACATATATATATATATATATATATATATATATATATATATATATATATATATATATATATATATATATATATATATATATATATATATATATATATATATATATATATATATATATATATATATATATATATATATATATATATAACAATCATTTTGTCCAGTATCTCATTTTACAGGTTTTACAGGTAGAAAAATCAATTTTTTCTCCCAAAAAAGACGGTTCCCATACATACACGTTTTTCTTTCTCATTTCAAATACAGTACATAACCTTTTATCCGGGAACCAAAATACCGGGAAACCAGAAAACCATCAACATTTTGTCGATTTTTCCGCCACTTTTTAAAATACGCATTTTCGGCAATTTTTTTTTCTTTTAAAATATCTAATGTGAATATGAACGGTTTCTTCATAAATACCATATAAGTGGCATATAGCTCAGAAATTTTTAATATTGTAATATCTATAAGCACTTCTGGATCGAAAAGGGGTGAATACTAAAATTTGGCCAATGTGGTTCACTAGGGAAACTAAGGACGCTCTAAACCGTAAGCAATCTGCTTTTCGTCGGTTAAAAGAAACTGGTCACAGCGCAGATAGGCTACAGTATTGTGAGGCTAGGCGTAGCTTTAAGTATTTGGTACGGTTTCAGAAAAGAGAATTGGAACAAAGGCTGGCAGATAATATTGACAGGAATCCAAAGGAGTTTTTTGCATACGCAAATTCTGGGAAAGTTCGAAATAGTCAAATTGGGCTACTGGTAGATGAGCATGGAAATTTAATTCAGAATAATGGGGATATTGCTAATGTTCTTAACGACTTCTTTTCCAGTGTTTTTAACGATAACTGTATCTCAACAGTTGACACAAGCAAGACACAAGCTACTACACAGCTTGAGGACAGTGTATTTTCCAGGGAAGATGTATTACTTTGTTTGAAAAAAATTAAAACCACAAAAGCTCCGGGACCAGATAATATTTATCCAAAAATTCTAGTAGAATGTGCAGAGGAATTAGTGGACGTTATAGTTAATATATTCAATGCGTCGTTTAACTCAGGGATAGTGCCAGAGGACTGGAAACTAGCTAACATTACACCACTCTTCAAGAAAGGGTCTAGAGGCAATGTGGGAAATTATAGGCCTGTGAGTCTAACATCAGTGGTTTGTAAAATTTTTTAAACATTGATCAAAATTAAGATTATGAATTTCTTAGAAAATAATGGGCTGTTGACTAGTTTGCAGTATGGTTTCAGAAAAGGTAAATCGTGTGCTACTAATTTATTACATTTCTACGACAAGGTTACCACGGCTTTAGATAACAAAAAGTGTGTAGATGTTGTTTACATAGATTTTCAAAAAGCTTTCGACAAGGTGCCTCATGTAGCACTACTCAGTAAATTAGCTGATAGAGGAATAGGAGGTAAAATTCTAGTTTGGGTTAGAAATTGGCTGACAGGAAGGAAACAAAGACTAGTTGTTAGGGGTAACTATTCTAAATGGAGTGAGGTTTTAAGTGGGGTTCCCCAAGGATCAGTTTTAGGTCCCCCTTTGTTGATTATTTTTATGAACGATATTCATGAAAATGTTTCTGGAAACATGAATTGTTTTGCTGATGATGTAAAAATCATGGGGGTTGTAGAAAACGACGAACAAGTAAATAAGCTGCAACAGGATTTGGATCATATAACTAAATGGGCAGACAAGTGGGGTATGGCAGTTAATGTTGGGAAATGTCAAGTGCTGCATTTAGGTCATGCAAATAAGCATACAAGCTATTATTTACAGGGTTCAGTCATTAGTAAGGCAGAAAATGTTATGGATCCCCCCTAGGTGTCTTAATAAATCAGGACTTCAAGGTCAGCCAACAGTGCAGCATAGCTAGTAACAAAGCCAATAGGATGCTTGGGTTTATTAATAGATCTATTTCAAACAAATCTAAAAAGGTTATTCTGCCTCTATATAGAAGTTTGGTAAGACCTCATTTGGAGTATGCTGTTCAGTTTTGGGCTCCTTATCTGAAGAAAGATATTAATGTATTAGAAAGGGTACAAAGAAGGGCTACAAGGTTAGTAAACGGATTTTCTAATCTAGACTATGATTCCAGACTTAGAATGCTTAATATGTATAGTCTTGAGCAAAGGAAAACCAGAGGGGATATGATTCAGTTATTTAAATTTATTAAAATGAATGATGTTGCAGGGTTGGATTTTTGCAGGAAAGCAGGACAAGGGGTCATTGTTTTAAGCTGTTTAAACCTCAGGCTAACCTGGAAATTCGAAAAAATTACTACTTTAGCAGGGTAGTGGGAACTTGGAACAGTTTACCAGAAGAGGCAGTAAGGAGCAATGGAGTAGATAGCTTTAAGAGGGCCATTGATCTTCATTGGGGTCTTTAATTTGACTAGGACCAGCCCAGTTGGGCCCAGAGCCTGCTGCTGGTCGTCGCATTTGTATTTGTATTTGTATTTGTTTTCTCTTCAGATTTTAAAATGCATTACTATTTGTTATAGTAACTTGGATTTTATAAACAATTGGCAAATATCGCTTCGTAGCGATCCAGAAAACCGGGAAATTCAGTTATCCGGGATAGCTGTGATCCCAAACATCCCGGATAATTGGTTCTCTACTGTATTAGCATACCCCTTTTCCTTTTTATTTAATATTACTGTCCCGTGAATATCTAATGATTAATTTACAAAAAATGAAAGGTAATACAAAATTCTTTTGATAACCATTTATTATTCAAATTTAAGTAAATAAGAATGCATCTACGCGTCTTCATCAGAAAAAACATAACAAGTATATTTTTATTCAATGTATATACGGAAGAAAGACTGTACTTTCCTTACTTTTTATGCGACTGTCTCAAAAAATAGAGGATATGAAAATCTTAAAATGTATCACCAAAAAATATGTAAACAAGTCTTTCAAAATTTAAATCGCTGAAAGAATGTAAGAGAAAAATGCTTTAAGGAATAAAAATTTTCAAAAGATGTACTTTTTTTAATGGAAAATGTAGCGAGAGAATGTATATTATATATATATGAAATGAAAGATTCAGAATATTCACTAGAATTTTTTCAGCAGAAGAGAGCACGTTTTTTATGTTTAAAGTTATAGATAATACCAGTACTAAAATATATATAAAAACGAAGGGAAAAAAGTAAAAATAATAGTAGGTATAGTTAGAAAGGGTATAGTAGTGTATTTTAATGGGTTAGTGTAAATACTCACTCTTTGGTGGGGGTAGGGGGGACAAGCTTATTGATAAATTTAAAAAAATAATAATAATTGAGTAATTATTTAGTTAATTGTTGATAAAGTTAAAAACATAATTTAATCTCTTAAAACAAGCCAGGATGTTATTGTAGTAACGGATTTTTTTAACTAAACGAACTTCGAAAATAATCCAGTTTTCCCCGGATTCACTGGTTTTAAGTCAGCAATTTAAAAGCAATTCTAAAAGTAACGTTAAACTATACGCCTATTTTAATTCTCTAAGCTCGAAAACAAAAACTAAAAAATTATCTAAATTCTAGAAAATTAAAATTCTTCATTTACTCTATACTATTATACATAGCCGACGGAATTAAATGGATGTAACTTTCAAAATGCGCTTTAACCGTTTAATATGTCCCAATAATATCGGCATGCAGTTATGCAGTTGTTGTAACATTTGCATGACGACGTAGATAATACTTTAGGTGAGAGAAATGTGTCTTTATAAAAGCAATATATATTAAATTATCAACTGGTTCTCAGTTTCGAATCGAAATTTAACTCTAAAAATAAGAAAGATTATCTTCAGAATTATTCCTGTCACAGTAGTGAAACAGTAGTGTGTCACAGTAGCTTTCAGTTTGTTTCATACTTAAATCTAAATATTATATCTTAATCATCATTGCAAACTTAAGTAAAATGTATTTATGTCACTGCTGTATTTGTTACTATTTTTCATTTGTAATTTGGAAGGGATGAACTTCTTGAGTCAAATTTCCAAGCTAATGTTTCTTCTTCTCTTTTTTTTTTTGAACATTGAAGCAGTTTTATTTTATTCCACGCACGATTTAGTGTTAAGAGTAACTTTTATCAACGCTATTTCAGACTTTTTATTCGCTGCTGATCATTTTTCAATTTATTTAAAATTTTTGCAAGACTAGTAAGGTGTCGGACACGTAAGCGGGTGGTCCGGGATTGATTCTAGCTGTTCAGAGATCAGCCGTGCTCTCTAATGGTAGAATGGTCACAAATTCATCCAAGTTTCCATTTAAAACTAATAAATTAGGTGGTACTGGACCAAGGATGTTCGACTCGGGATCTTTGCCAAAAAAAAAAAAAAACAAAGCGCTCTTCAGTCTCCCATCTATTTGGCTAAGCCACGTGTTTTTGTCAGTAAGAGAGACACTGGAGTGAAATGAAATGAAACATTCAACTTTTTATTATCCAGCAAAAGCAACAACTAAAAAGATACTTTTTATCAATAAGTAAACAAATGCTAATCAATTGGATTAACGTTAAAAAAAAATCCGCCTTACACGATTCCTACAAAAACAACCAAAATAAACGAAACAATCAATTTTGTAAGCATCTTGCGCACTTGGAAAACTTTAATTTATTTCACATAAAGCTAGGAAATCTTCCGCACTGCCTGCTCTTGAAGGCCACTTACGGTTGATTTAACTTTGAAAAGGGGTCATGGGTCAAAAATTGGTACTTTCTGAAGTTTTCAAAACATAGCACCTGTATATAATTGATATTTCTCTGACTTTTTCGAATTTAATTTTTATTAAAAAAAAAAAAAAAAACGTCCCTTTACTTAGTTTCATACGAACAAAGAGCCTTTATTTATTTACCCCTCAGTATAACTCTTTTATCAACCTTTATTTTTTTGAAGAAATTCAGAGAAAACCTGATGTATTGTATTCATACGCCAAGTGTTCCTGTTTTGTCTTTTTTTACACTGAAAAAAATAAATGTTGTTTTTACAGTATATAACAGCTAAGTTTATAGTAATACACTGTAAAAATTGCTAGTTTTACAGTACTAAACTATAAAATTGCTAATTTTATAGTAATAAATGGTAACATAGCTAGTTTTACAGTTTACTACTGTGCATTTTACAGTTTTAGACTGGAGCTTCTGTTTCCAGTATTATAGTGTTGTTTTTACAGTATAATACAGATAAATTTTACGGCAATAAACTGTAAACTTTCTTACTTTACAGTAAGAAACTCTAAAATTGCTAGTTTTGCAGTTTATTACTGTGCATTTCACAGCTTGAAATTGGAAACTCGGCTGCCAGTATTATTGTGTAAAAACATTTTTGCAGTATACGGGTAAAAGCACCTTTATTTATTTGCCCCTCAGCATCACTCTACTATCAGCCTTTTTTTTCCGGGAAATTCAGGGAAAACTTGATGCATGCGTAACCTCATGGTATGTTTTAGACGAGAAAATCACAGGTTATCTATTTCCACCGGCATTGTGTTCACACGCCAAGTGTTCTTGCTTTGCATTTTCTTACATTGTCAAGATCAACTTTTATCAATATTAATTTATTATTTTAATTCCCCCTCCGCTTTCTCCGGAACGCATTTTTTGAATCTTGAGTAAAAGCAACAATTGTAAACGGATCCTGTAACTTACTTTAATTTGAAGAAATTCAAATTTTCTTCAACGAACGTCATTAGCCTAAATTACACTTTATTACGCGAATAAGCAATTTTGTATAAATACATGCAATTACATTTTAATAATACACAAATCCTTTGTCAAACTCATCATTAATTCCGTGCAGATACTTTAAAAATAAATTTGAAAAACACGCCTTTGTTTAATTAAAAATACAAAGTTACGAAATATAATGTAACAATCCTCGTTATTTTAATCGCTTCGTAACTCCTATCTCATTTTGTTTTATCGTTAGACTTATGAAAAGCAATCAAGAAAATACACAAGGAATAAATGATTTTCCATTTAGGAGTTTAATTTTTCAACATCAAGCGTATGTCATTATCATTTATGCCCCTCTTCTTTCCTCACCCTTTTGCAAAACAGCATTTAGAATTATGCATCTGCAATTAAATTAAGAGAAAAAAAGCTTGAAAAAAAAAACCATGGCAAATGCTTTTAAACACTTATTATATAAACCCTATGCATTAGTATAGCATATTTAGTAGAGGGTTTTTAATTATATCTCAATGTATACGTCCCAATAATGATCCAATGCATCATATTTTATGAGAATTTATTACCGGTATTTTGATCGCTGAAAACAAAGAATACTTAAGGAAAGAAGAGAAACTTGGTATTACTCCTTTTTTCCAATTAAAGTGATTGATTAATATGCATTGAATAATGAAAAATACTTTTTATAAATAGGCGTTCTGTCAGCGTATAGTGGATCGATTAAACTTCGGATGATAGGCAGTATATAGGTTTTCAAACTTTTTAGATAATTTTTGTTATGGAACTTATTTTAAAAATATCATTGATGATATGTTTTAAGTGCAGATAAAAACCTAATGAGATGTTATTTATTCCAATGTTGTAATTGTTCTTGAATATGTATTTCTTCCTATTGTTGCTTTTACAATGCTTTTTAACTAATTTCAGCTTTCAACGTTCCACCAAGCGTTAAAATTGCCGCTGTACTTTTTAAAGCGCATGCGTTAAAACAAACATCGTCGCAAAACTTGTGCAGTCTTATGAAAGTAACCAACATGTCCCTTAACCGGCCCAGTGGTCAAACACGTTTGCTTGCTCTGTCCGTTGTAAGTTCTCGGTTAGTGGCTCAATTCTAGTACGTGTCATTAAAATAGGTAAATATTAATGGAGCAAGAATACACAATATGCTTTTTACAGCGTACCTGTGTTATGCATGCTTTACCGGCTTTAAGAGCCGGTTTTTTTTTAAGAATCAGGCAGTCAAAAAACTTGACATTTTTCATTTTGCTGAAAATTTTAGAATATGGTCTTTATTTAAAATTATTCAACACGTGTTTTTTTATTTTTTCAAAAAAAAAAAAATCTTTCCGTTTTGGGAGGTCAAAGTTGAACTTAGCTCTTTTTTTCAATAAAAACATGCCAACTTAGATGAGCCAATACTTTTTGCTTTAGGAGTGAACCGTGGAACTGACAATTATTTTGTGTTCTACTATATCCCCACTAATTGTAAGTACAAAAATATTTGTGGACGACTCTTGGCGCAAAGGGCAGAGGTCACCTAAAGTTGTACAAAAAATAGTTTTTTAGTGCAACTTTGATCAACCAAATCTTCTTGAGGCAACAGTAAACCACTGAACTGTATAGATCCGTAAATACCCACGAAAGAGTAGTATCCAAAAACATAAAGATATGTGCGGTTGATATTTTTCACATTGAAATATTTGACTTTGAGGGTCATTATCTACTTGCACCATGAATGACCAGATATAAAACTAGCTAGAGTCTTTCTAGTCCCAGCTTTTCTTGTCCCAGAAACACAATCAGTTAACAAACCTATGGCTACTCTTTAAGTTATCTCATAATTCGGCTCTAAATTTTGCAAAATGAGTGTTTTTCGGTGCTAGAGAAAAAAGGCCAATTATTTTTTTTCCCATATGTATTGCTATTATTTGTAGCACTATTTATCACAATATCCTAACTAGCTAAAATAGCATCTAAAGATGGTTATACAGTTAAAACCAAATTGAAAATGAATTCCAGAAAATACTCAGTATACGTCAAAAACTATATTTTTATTTGTCCATGCGACGTTTTTTGTTACATCTCTTAATTCCGTTAGGCTCCAACATGGTAAGCAATTTATGTACTTCATGTTGTTCTAATTGATGTAAAACAGAAAAGCAATGTATTTTTAGTCTGATATAAAGTAATATATCCTGTCATATAAAGTTTACATTTCTAAATGAATATTTTGAAATGGATAATAGACATAATCTAGAACAAAAAAATAACCTTGTTAAGCTGTGCCCTCTTGTTCGATGTCGTAAGTGCTAGCAAAAATTTCCAGACCTACACAGAGGGCTTTAATGCACTAAGATTTTTAAGTGACATTACGTAACATTCTGCTAAAGAGGCTTGTAAATTGTGAAGAAGTAATAAATTCAGAAGGTTGAAATATTTTTTCCCATTATGATTTATTTATTTTCTCATTTCTTTGGATGCGTTTTCTGGTGATGATTTTATACCAGTTGTTTCTCCTTTCATGAAAATATTATAAACATACATATTTTGTTTATAAGAGAAACGTGGCTTTTTTCGGCTGGGTGTAGGTACTTAAACGCCCCCCCCCCCTCTCCCAGTGCAGGTCTGGAAATTTTTGGTGTCATTCACGACATCGAGCAAGAGGGCACAGCTGAGCAAGTTTTATTTATTTATTTATTTTATTTATTTATTTATTTATTTGATTATGTCTATTATCCATTTCAAAATATTCTTTTAGCATTTTAAACTTTATATGCCAGGATATATTACTTTATATCAGACTTAAGATACATTGTTTTCTTGTTTTACAGCAATCAGAACGACATGAAGTGTACATAAATTGCTTACTATGTTGGAGCCTAACGGAATAAAGAGATGTAACAAAAACTGTACAAATAAAAAAATAGTTTTTGACGTATACTGAGTATTTTCGGGAATTAATTTTCAACTTGGCTTCAACTGTATAACCATCTTTAGATGCTATTTCAGCTAGTTAGGAAAATATGATATAATAGTGCTTCAAATAATAGCAATACATATTTTAAAACAGGTAATTGGCCTTTTTTCTCCAACGCCAAAAAACTCATTTTGCGAAGTTTAGAGTCGAATTATGCAAAAACTGAAAGAATAGCCATAGGTTTGTTAACTGTGTTTCCGGGACCAGAAAGGCTCCTACTCCAGCTAGTTTTATATCTGGTCACTCATGGCGCAAGACGATAATGACCTTCAAAGTCATGTAATTTTGCAATTTCAGAGTCAAACATTTCAATGTACAAAATATCAACCACACATATCTTTATGTTTTTAATGCTACTATTTAGTGAGTATTTACTAATCTATACACTTCAGTGGTTCACTGTTGCCACAAGAAGATTTGATCGGTCAAAGTTGCACTAAAAAACTATTTTTTGTACACCTTTGAGTGACCTTGACCTTTGCGCCAAGAGTCGTCCACAAATATTTATGTACTTACAATTAGTGGGGATATAGTAGAACACAAAATAATTGTAAGTTCTACGGTTCACTCCTAAAGCAAAAAGAATTGACTTATCAAAGTTGGCATGTTTTTATTGAAAAAAAGAGCAAAAACCAACTTTGACCTCCCAAAGCAGAAAGATTTTTTTTTTTCTGCAAGAAAAAAAAAAAAAAAAAAACACGTGTTGAATAATTTTAAATAAGGACCATATTCTGAAATTTTCAGCTAAATTAAAAATATTAAGTTTTTTGACTGTCTGATTCTTAAAAAAAAAAGGCTCTTTACATAATCGTAAAAAAGTAATTCTTTCCATTCTTCAGTATCGGAAACAAAAAATTAGTCACACGGTGATAAATGAGACGAATTAAGAAAATCTGGATCATTTTCCCGCTATTGAAGTTCTCCGTATATATATATATATTTTACTTTGTTTAGGTGACGTGGAGCAGAACAGGCATATACCTTGCTTTTACCCAATTTTTTTGTTAATACTCTGAATATTGTACAATCAAATGAATATAGCTATTCTGCCACCACTCTAACAGTGAAATTCACATCGATAGCGATTACTTCACTTGATTTGCATGTTACTTTAGCTAGATTTGAGGCTTCTGGTCCTCCAGATGTTGAATCAACACTTGAATCATTCCTGCCATTTTTAAACTTGTAAACTACGTGTAACTTGAGTGTGACTCATGCAATCGTCAGCAAATTTTTACCGAACTTTAAACCAAGTTTAAAATTTGTGCTTAGTACCATTTTGTTCGATATAGCACCTAAAATACTGATATTAAGGTACGAGCATATTTTTTGACCTTTCAACCGATGAGCATAAACTTGCTGCTTTCGAGCGAAGAAATAAGTAGCGCTGTAACGCGGAAACCAACCGCGAGATTGCTTGACGTTTTGCGATTTAAATTGAAGAGACTAGTGGATAAAGATGATATGTGACAATTTTTGAAAAACTTACTTTTTTACCATGACTGAAGGTAATAAGGTAATATTTTTTTGAAAGTTTTTCTAGAAAGTAAAAAAAAATGTTACATACCACCTTTATTGACTTGCCCCGTCAATTGTGTTAGAGAGACACAATTGAACACACACTAATTTGAATTCGTGTTAATCGGCGAAATTCAAATGTCACATATCACTTTATCCACTGTCCCCTTCAATTAGAAGCTCCCAATGTCCGCATCTTTATTATTAACATCTTATGAAAAAATATCGTTATAATAATACAAAAGTTTGTTCTTACTTATAGATAAAGCCATGTCGAGTTTCAGAAATGAACAAACAAGAAAGTTAATTGTTGCAACTTTCAATTAAAAATACTTTAGGAGATAGCGCTAATATACGGTTTTGTTTAAGTGTAAAAATACCGTAATACTCCTGTAATAAAACATTTTGTGTTGCAAATATGGATACTATTAACTGTAATCAAGCCGTATTATTTCTTCGTAACAAGTTCATCTGTTTAAAAAAAATTAGTTTTCATAAAATGCGTTAACTTGCTTCACTTATTGTTCTTCAATATGTTTGAAATTAGCAAATGTAAAGCTAAGAAATGAATTTTTAGAGCCCGTACTAAAACAAGTAAGGACTTAACGAAATACATGTACATTAAAATTTTTCTCTCTAATTTTCCGCTATGTTTCGAGAAACATAATTACACGAAATGTTTTAGCGCTACATATTGCGAGATTTTCAAGATAATGAGATATCCTTTAACTAAAACTAATTACTTTTTACAGTTTCTAAGAAAATTGAAAATCTTATTAAAATGAGAAATTAAACCTGACATTAACAGGAATGACACGTGAAAAACTGAAGACAGCTCGATGTGATGGTTCAAAAAAAATAATAAAACGCTTTTAATTAGATTCCTTGCTAGCACAACTATATTTAAAACCAGCAAATTATGTTTCTTCATAGCAGTTCTCTTAATACGACAAAGTATGAACATTTTTCAACGTTATTAAAATGTGTAATTTATGTGTTAGAGAGATTGACATATTTTTCTATGTAACCGACGAGTTTTTAAGATTAAATTGCTTTTCAAAACTCATTACTATAACCTTTTTTTGATAAGGCTAATTGTGCGAATAAGTTTGTGAGTTACATAAGCTCTTATTTTTCAGCAAAAATGTTTTTTTTTTTTTCAGCATATTAGGGAAATACTTTTATGCTTTGTTGTTTTTGTAATTAAAATATTTATTATGATGTATTCCGGACGTGCAAAAGAAATATTGCTTTAACTTAATTTTCTTTCAGTTAACAAGGGCAGAAAAACAACAGTAAATAAATTGGTAATAAGCAATAACGCTTAAATAGTGCACGCACATATATTTGTTTAGTTGCGTGAAATAACTACGATCGGTAATAATCGAATGAAAGCAATTTCATTAGACTGCTACCATAAAATAAGTATGCAGCTTCCGTTTACTCAATAATGGCTTTGTTAGTCTTGATTACTCTCAGACATACTGGTTCCTTAACCACTTGAAGTGAAATTGATTTGTTACTGTTGATACTGTTTATCACATAGAAATATTTAACATTTATTTTATATTTATTTATTTATTTATTTATTTTTATTTATTTTTTTTTTTTTGTTAGTGCAATAGAAATTTGTTTGTAGGGCTCAGTTTGATTGAGGCTCAATATTTTTCTCTGTTTTCATTCAACGTTGTGTTTTAATTCTTAGTGCAGTTTTTCCATGGACTAATACAGGTGTCTCCACCTGGTGGCTAAGCTGGTTGTCGTAGTATTTTGCTATCAGCCAATGGAGGTGTGACATGAAATAAGATGTCGGGTTTTGGGAACGTACTATGTCCGCAAAAGGCGAGAGCAAAAAAGACACCTCATTGTAAAAAATAAATAAATAAAAAAATAAATAACAACAGCATTATAATATTGTGTTTATCATATCGATACTGTTATAGGCTTTGCAACATGTAATTATGGCCTATGGAACAACAAGAAAAACCTGTTGTTTCTATTTATAAAACTTGGTACATGATTTTCTTTAATAATAAATTTAGCAACAGCTATATGCGAAATGTTTTTTAAACCAAAAAAAAGGGGGGGGTGTATTCTAGGAAAACGCGTAAGGGAGTCGAAACGGATTATTACTATAACGAATATGACAAATGAAAGTCATATGTACTGCAGATATTAAGTTTAAAAAATAGAATCATTATGAAGGTTTAAAAAAAAAAATAAAATTCTTTAAACACAACTGTAAAATTGCATAACATAAATTGTTTTTAAGACGAGATGTACAGATTAAATTCAAAGCACATCCAAGGCAAGATTAAGCAGTGCAAAAAATGTGGAACAAAATCGTTTTTTATTACTATTTAACAATACACATTTCCTAAAATGCTTTCAGATTTTTTTTTCCTGTTATTAATTTAAAATGCACATAAAATATTTCAGCAAGAAAGCCATACTTAGTGATAAAGCAATAGCTATATACGAATGGTAACTATTTTAGATGCTCGTAATTAGACACTTGATAATTATACAATGAGCATTTGTGTGAAAAAAAAAAGATTGTTTATACCTTGAAGGCATTACCTTACACAGTTTCCTACGAACACAACGCAGTGAATATTCAAGAACGGTCTAAAAAAATAATGATGGGAATTATTATATCTTTACAATTACTAAACAAAGAAATTTTTTATGGTATTTCATCTTAATATTTTATTTACAAGCTTCGTGTTAATTAACAAATAAATATGATTTTGTTTTTAGAAAACTTAATCGGATTTCATTAAAGGAAGAAGATATTTTTTGCAGTAAATTAATTGCATTTCTGATGCATTGTTTTTCCCATCCGTAGAGAATTTCAGTCCTAAGAATATAATTCAAATGTGCACGCAATCAAAGTCTCCAAACGAATACAAATAAATTTAATACGTTACTTTTTAATTCGGCTGCATCGTTTTGTTTCAGTTCAGCTACCGTAGTATTAATTAAAATATTACTCCTGAAAACAGTTTTGGTTTAAAATTAATCTCTAGAATTTTAATCAAAAATTTTCACAGAAGAAGAAGCATTTTGAAAAAAATAATTATATAAAAACATTGAGTGAATACATTGTACTTTTAAGTAAAAGTTTTCGCTGTGCTTAATGCTTTAATTTACTTGTTACTCATGACAAGAATTTTTTTTTTTTTTTTTTGTAGATTTTTCTAACGATTTGTTGTAATACTCATAGAATGTACATATAATAGTGCACTGCAAAACTTCTATTGTTGTTATATAGTGTATACTGGCAGCAGAAGTTCCCGTATTATACTGCAAAAACAACTTTTTTCTTTGCAGTGGATAGTGAAAAATTATTTTACCTATATTATTTCTCAGGCTTGTTTTCTTTACCACACCAAAACATTTTCATTTCTTTATCAAATCCCATGATTTATGTTTCATTTTAAAGCTTATCGGGCCAGCTTTAGACGAAAAATCGACCCACTGTCTAAAAATGTTGTTTTTTTCTGTCAACAACAACGAAAAAAAACATCGTTTTTTGCTGTTCTTTTACTACATTTTACTTCAATGAATAATTATCGAGAAACTGAGAAGTGCAGTGGCGAGGATGGGGAAAGTGTTGGTTTGAGAACGTGACGGTCGATCCTGCTATGGGTGTTCTCGCTTTTGGTTGACTTTTTAAGTCGTATCTTTACAAAATTTAGCACACAGAATCCTTGATCTTCTAGATTTCACAGGGAGGTTTTAGTCTCCTATAAGTGGCGCTACAACTCGAGAGGATTCCCTTGTAAAAGTTCACTCCCTTATAAAAGTCCATTTTACATCGGATGTTTGCTAAATTTGCAGAAGTTGTTTAGTGCTCAGGAACTCACATGGGGATGTTTTGTCCTTCCGGGGTCTGGGTCGATCCCCATGGTGATTTTCTTTATGTTAACTCACAGTTCGCATCATATCTTTGCGAAATATTTGATACAGAGGTCCTCTGATGAGCAACAAATCACACAGGGGAATTTTTACACCAAAAGGTAAGGAACAGGGGTAACCTTTTCACGCAATTTTTTGTTAGAAAATTGTGGAACGGAATGTTTACGACCATTAATATTTTTTTATGTAATAAAAAAAGCTTTATTAATAGGTCTAAATCAAAATTTTGAGCTATAAAATTGATCTTTTCTTCACGTTGACGGAGCAATTTACCCTATTTTTTCCCTTTTTTTTTAAATTTAAGCCTGATTGTTAACTAGCTGTCGTGGCCGTCACGAAACTTTCTTCTATATCTATCTTATGAATTCCGGTTACAAAATAAAATACGTACTCGCCCGAGTAATTGGAGACAGTTACAATTTCCCAATTATCGTAATAACCCTGCAAATTCAGAATCAACGAGCGAAATTGGAAATCATTGCAAAAGCCTTGTTTAGATAAATTGCAAACATTTTATTTGTTAGTAAAAAGAAATTGGCAACAGTTAAAAATTTCAAATCATTGAAAGTTTTCAGCTGTTTTGATAATTAAATAGCGTGAAAGCGATTTTTTAATGAATTAATTTTTCGCATTGTTGACTAAGCGCAAAGATCACCCCATCCTCCCCCTGAGGAGATTGGCGACAAAATTTAATCGATGCTTGCTTCCATATTGAGTTAGTGTTATTCCAAATTTCATTCAAATCGCAGCAATATTTCCCGAGATACAGTAGGTGCAATGACAAAATAAGCACTTTTGATTGCTCCACCCCCCTTTGAGATATTGACACACAAATTGAATCAGCACCTGTACTCAATAGGGTCTACCTATGGACCAATTTTCGTTTGATTCGGCCGGTTACTTCCTGAGATATAGCAGTCACCCCCGCGCAGAACACGTGCGATTGCTCCACCCCCCTTGGAGATATTGACAAACAAATTGAATCAGTACCTGTACTCAGTAGGGTCTACCTATGGACCAATTTTCGTTTGACTCCGCCGGTTACTTCCTGAGATATAGCAATCACCCCCGCGCAGAACACGTGCGATTGCTCCACCCCCCATCGAGATATTGACAAACAAATTGAATCAGCACCTGTACTCAGTAGGGTCTACCTATGAACCAATTTTCGTTTGATTCTGCCGGTTACTTCCTGAGATATAGCACTCACTCCCGCGCAGAACACGTGCGATTGCTCCACCCCCCTTGGAGGAATTCGCTAAACAAAGTCAGGTGCACTAGTTCACATGGTGGTACATATGTGCAAAAATTTTTGTTCGATTTCATGCAGTAGTTTTTGCTCTAGCGCGGCCACAAAAACTGGTCACACACATACAGACTCACACACCAGACAGACACACACACACACACACACACACACACACACACACAGACAATTTCCAAAAATGGTCGAAATGGACTCAGCGCACCTCAAAACGTGCAAATCCGTCAAAATTCGACATTCGAAAATTTTCACGAAACCAATACTTTCTTCTATATATTAGATATAGAAGAAAGTAACGAGTGAAGGGCAATTCCACGAAAAGTGGTCCTAACACACTAATTTTTTTCCCCCCATAATACAAAAACAAACCTTTTTTTTGACAAAGAAATATCTACTCTTTTCGATTCCAGCATCAATTTTAAGATACAATTTTTCTTTTCTCATATTTTAGCCTTGATTAATAGCATTGAGACAAATTAAGAAAAAATGCATTGTTAGTGAAAAAATGTAAGAGAATTTTTTTCACCCAATAATCTTTTTTTTTTTTTTTGGGAAAAACTATCAAATATCATGAACGCAGATCCTTTAGTTTGATTATATCTCATATTTTTTGTAATAAAGTGTTTTATAAGCTTTTAACCCCTCAAAATATGCAGGTTACTTTTTTTTTTGGTCACACACGTAAGGCAAAAGAAAGAAAAGTTTCCCCCCAAGGTCTAATTAGGGGACTAAAAGAAAACTATCTCATATCCTAAATTAACTTGATACATAACACCTGTAACCTGACTTACATCTTCATCCATTTGGCAGAAACGTTTTAACGAGGCTCTTTAAAAGCTGTCACACACGTAAGGCTTTTGAATGGTTTACATCAAGAGTCAGGTCTTTTCATTTAAATGCAAGGGAGGGGGGAAGTACTTTACATAATTCAACTAAAAATATTGCATATTGGCCCTTAAATCAAGATTAAATGGTGTTAAAAATAATAATACAAAAAGATACATAAAGAAAACAAAGAAAGAAGTAAGAATTGTTTGAATTTTAAAATAACCTATATATAATTCGTATACAAATGAGAATTAATTTCGTCTTCATTCTTTATTTTGTGAACACATTTTTGCAATTTAATTATTTACTAGCGGCGTTGTCCAACAAAATCAGATCTTTCTTTTAGGGCAAAAAATCAAATATTAAACAAGTGGTTCCGTCCGGAACTGAACGAGCCTAATTTCCCGTTTGCCAATTTCAAATTTGCTAAAATATTCATCCGAAAGATAATGGGTACGTGTTGGGGGGGGGGGGGCATTCGAAAAGTCAAACTTGAGAATGAATTGTCCTCGCCGAGATCTTTCTAACAATAAAAGTTTGTTCAAATTGGACTGTTTAACTCAAAAGTAATTAGCGGGGGATCAGTTGTTTGAGCGGTTCAAAGTTGAACAAAAGAGTGCTCAAACCAAAATATTAAATGTGAGAATTATTTATCCTCGACGAGATTATTAGAAAAAAAAATGTTCAAATCGGACTGTTTACTCAAATGTTGTTAACGGGGCACAGATTGTTTGAACGGTTCAAAGTTGAACGGAAAATTGTTCAAATCTAAAAGTCAAATGTGAGAATGAGGTCTCCTCGTCGAGATTTTTCGAACAAAAAAAGTTCAAATCGGTGTGTTCAGATCGGACTACACACTCAAAAATTTTTAGAAGGGGGGGGGGGTAGAGACAGACAGACACATATATAATGCTGATAGCTATAATTATCAGTTGTGGAAGTTGAATTGACTTTAAAATGAAGACATGCTGCACGCGGTCACACACGTAAGGCTCTAGTGTCACACACGTAAGGCAAATTAAAAAAAAAATTATTGCTACTCTACGAAGTTTATAAAAAAAAATGTGTGGAATACTTACTTAGTATACTTAGACACATGCACAAAAATCACCGTTCATTTATCTTTTCAAACTTCACAGGAAATTACAAAATAATATGAGGTATAGCTTATTTTCACATTTTCCGAGTCACGCACGTAAGGCTGTATTTAAAATTTTATAAAAAAATTCAAAATTGCCCTATGAAAAAAATAACGCCGCATTACAACTTTTGCATATCTTCTGTTACTCCAATAGCAACCACTAAGAAATAGATAAAAAATAACGTCCTGGTTTTTATTGTTATTTGCAAAGAAATGGTGTCAAAAAGTCACACACGTAAGGCTGGAATGGCCCTGAATTGCCTGAACTTTTATTTTTGAGGTGTGCAGTGCAACACCATGCAACGTAGCTACTAAAAAATAAATATTGAAAAAACGATAAAATTAACGACTTTTTTTTTTTTTTTGTAATAACCAGCCGTCAAGAGCCAGATGTATATGTGGCATCAGGATATCATGTGGCAACATATTGGTACTATTATAACAAAGAAAAAACATTTATTTTGCAAAATATATTTAAAAACAATAAAATTGAAAAATTTTGTCTAGTGAAAGACCTCAGAAATATCTGTAGCCATTGACCCATACGCATTTTAAAAATACCCGATGCCTTTTTTCGTTACGATTATAAATAAAGAATCCAATTTATAATGTAACGGAAAGACTTTGATGAATAACACATTTTATAATAACTTAAGATATTAACTGGTATCAATGCAGTTTTGCAAATACACTAGCAATACTACAAAACAACTTTCCCAATTAGAATTTCGATACTAAAAAAAGGGTTTTCCTTTTTTTTATTTCTCAATTTTATTTACTATTCATTCCAAAAGTTACAAAAGAACTCAAGTTGAATTTAAAACATTTAAATGTTGAAATTGATTGTAAAATGAAAGAAAAATATTTAATGCTTTTATGCTTTCCGTAGGAATAAAAATAAATTTTATTTTTTCATGAACACAATTGTTTTTGCTTTAGTGAATAAAATTTGTCACAGTTTATGACATACTCTAATTTGATTCAAACGGTATGTCTTTTTCACTGCGATCAAACATATTTATCATTAAACTCCTGAATAAATAGCTAAAAGTCATTCAGTGAGTAAAGTAAATGAAATAATTATTCAAAATTTTAAAAAGATCTTCATTGAATATTTTTCCCACGTCTTTCGTATGACAATCCCATAAAAAATATTGATTAATTCTACCGAAAATTTTAATTAAATTTTCTTCTTTTTCTATCTTTTATCTTTATCTCTTATCGCTTGAAGAATGCAACGAAGCTATACATCATTAAGATAAATTAAATTCTGAAATATAACATTTGTCTTTCACTCATGAATGACTTAGTATTTGCAGCAAGAAAAAATTCAATAAATAAGCAGTTTTAAAACCAGTCGTATTTCTTTCAATATGTATGCAAGACTAAAGGATTTGTTGACATATTTTTGGAAGGATTTCAAAATTCAAAATGATTTAAAATTCATAAATCAAATAAAACCAAGTAGAAAGGTATATAATGATCACACACACACACACACACACACACACACACACACACACACACACACACACACACACACACACACACACACACACACACACACACACACACACACACACACACACACACACACACACAAGTTTATTTTATTTTATTTATTCTTCTTTGTACTAAAAACCTAGACATAGGCAAGCGAAAACTGTCCCTACATCGATTTTACAACTGCATCTACTTTGAAAATCATGCAACATGTAACGCATTAATAAAAAAGTAACATTATTATTTATATCAAGTTTCAAAAATGTTCATCTATGAAATATGGACTTATGTTTAGTTTAAAATGTAAATAGTAAACTTTAATTACTAAATTAAAATAATATTTTTTAAAAATTCAAAAACATGAATAAAGTAACTAAAGATTTCTTCAAGTAATAGCTATATTTTATTTTTATTTTTATTGTTTTCGAAAAATAAAAAAATGCCATTTCATCACCAAAAGATTGCAGTGGCCGCTGTATTTCCTTTTTCAGATTGAAACCGGCCTTAGCTTATCATGGGGGGAGGGGTCCATATCCTAGACACGCCTACATACATATAGACACATACATCTATCGCAAGTCGGGATTTTGGAAAGCATAATTCGAAATTTTTTATTTACATAATTATTTAGAACTCTGTTATTGCGGGTGACTGTAAAAAGAATTTATAAATAAGTAGAACTTACAATCCTGATAAATGCACAACCACTTCATATGTAAAATAGCTGTGGAATCATCATTAGTGCAAATTCTTATACTATGTGTCGTTTGCATATTTCATTACACCGAAATTATTTTCATGATTTTTTTTTTATAAATTAGGTTCCTATTCTATCAATGATAATCCTGAAAAACGTTCTTTATTTAGACACTTATTTGGGATAATACACTTCTTAAAACGTACTACGAAATTATTGACAGGTTCTGTTCCCTTAAAAAATAAAGGTAAAGAACTACTTTCTTTAGAATTGATTTTTATACGTTAAGTACCATGCCTAAATTGCATCCAATTGTAAAAAATCGCATGAGAGTGAAAACAAAAAACTAAAGCTGAGCTTTCATGCAAATTAAGACCTACTTTTTTTTACGTGGTTCCTAAAAAATTCTATTTTAATTAGTAATTACAAATTCAACTTGCAAATTCGGAAATCTTATATGTATTAAAAATATTTTGAAAACATGCACAGATACTTGAAGAAAAAAAAAAAACTTCTGAGAAAATCAAAAATCTTAGAATTCGAAGTGACGCATAATCCTTAGTCGTTATTAAATAAATCATAAAAAACAGTTAGAAAAATTTCATCTGTAAGCATCATCAGTTTTCTTTTCTCATTACCCAAGATTTCTTTGCTCACACAATTAAAATATCTTACTTTGGTAATGAAGCTAATTTACAGTTTTTGATGTTGCCTCTATGTTGTTAAAGACAAAAAAACTAAAAGTCATGATCTAAGAAAGCCTTTTTCTTTTGTTAAAACAAAAGATTTCTGTCAACCGGCAGAAAAATTACTTCCACCCTTTTTATAAATATGGCTGAAAATATTTCTTTAAATAACTACTTCCGTCCAATGAAAATTCTCCGTCTTCTTTTTCTCAGAGCGGAGTTTAGCTTTTAACAATATAATGACCACTATTGTTGTATCATCTATTGTTTTCGTTCACACACAATAATAAAACATGCCATTTTTAATTACTTGTTAAACACTAAGCATAAAAAGGTCATAAACAATTACCATTATTAGCTCAAAATAGTATGCTTTTTTGGCTACATTATAGTTACAATATATCTCAGCCAAATAAATGTTGAGACTAAGATCTTAATTGAAAAAAATACTGTTTTCAAAAAGCTTTTTAAAATATTGCATACAATGCACTTGGTAACTCAATAGATAAAGCACTGAAAATTATATTTATGTTTATAGGGTAGATTAGGAGTAGACGACGTAATTTTTATCTTTTTTTTATATAAAATAGCACATTGGTTTTATTTTTAATCGACCTATTTACAAACAAATTATGGACTTTTGTTGTTGGTTAAAAAAAATAAGTTTCGCTTTAAAACACAATTTTTTACCTTTATATATAATAAATTTTTAATTTGACGTTTGCTCCCAAGACGTACCCCCAATCTTGAGGTAAGATGACCGATACTTTCGGAGCAAGATGTCAAACGGAAAATCTAAACAAAGTGCCTAAATCAGTTCAACTCATTAAAATAAAATGCATTAGTCCACGTAATACATGTAAATTCAAAAAACATTGCTTTACATTGATATTTAAACGCTATTTTTAATTTTAAGTAATCTCCCGGCTTGTACATAGACTGTTTTCAAATGTAGAACATGTTTTTTTAAGCTAACTGCTGCATTTATCATATTGTGTCGTCTAATGTCACCTACAGAGTAAAAAGTGCAATTGGTAATTTTCGAAATATTATAGATTGGAATCTCATTTAGTTTTGTTATTTCAGTTGGAATTTGTTATAATAGTGTACATACATGTAAATAATTTTGAAGAGTGTTATTTGACGTTTAGGATCAAGAAGAAATGCATTTAGTACATAGTAATTGCGATTTGATTCATACTAAAAGGCTATTAAAAATGATTAAAAAAATATATTTTTTACGTGTGTGCTTTCGGCTAAAAAATACAGCACTATAGTATTTTTACAAGTCAAGATAAGATGATTAAAGGACATCACGAACTTTTTTACAATGGAGTTTGAGTTATTAAAACATATTTTATCTAGCTTGCAACTTTTTTCAAACTGTCACTCAGCGTGAAATAAATTTAAAATATAAAATTATTGAAATTGTAAATTTTGAAACTTTTGCATTATCTTTAGAGATCTTAACTACAAACACTTTTTTATTAATAGAAGTTGTTTCCTGTGTTTTGATGTTCCCGCAATGAATATAATTGGTTTGTAAAATTTTCCTTTAATGAAGAAAAAAGATGAATTCTATTAAAAGAAAAATTTGACTTGACATTATGTGGAACTAACTTTTTTGGTGTTTAGATGAGTACGCAGTTTTTTATCAAAACGTCTTTAATTATATTTTCTCTCACCAAGAAAAGCCCTTTAACTACCAGAAATTGTATTTTTCTTCAAGAAATCATGTTAGATCTTTCAAAGTCAGGTTCTTTTTTTTTTTTTTTTTGCCATGATAAAAAAATTAAGTAAGCCTCTAAATATGTTTTTAAGAATACGTTGCTTGTTTATTTCCCCATACAAGTAATATTTTAAAAAAATAAATAAATAACGAATTTTAAAATAAACTATAAAATATTTAATGTAGTTTTCAGACTTTAAAACTGTTGGTTGGACAGCTTGTGCGTCAGTGTCCTCTTATGTATTTGTCAGCTACTACCCTCTCCCCTACCGTCATGCAAAGGGTCATGTGGTTTCGGAACTGCTTCTCTAGAAGCATTTTCTGCTTAAAAGATTGACCCAGTATTTCCCATTCTGCCATTTACTCAATTTGACGCATCTAATAGCTAAATTAACGGGTACAAACTATCAACAAAAGCACATTTAGAGGAATCGGGGGCGGGGGGGGGGGTCAGTCTTCTCTCCCCGACTTTGGAAAGTTAATAAATTAGATAGAAATGGGAGTAGTTTTTATCCTTTTTTTTACTGAAATTTATATTAAGTCTACACCTTTAGCTCAATATAAATATCCCTTCCCACCTAGAAAAATCAAAATGACGGGCCTGATTTAGATATTGTTTACCTTGATTTCTTCAGGTTTAGAGTGATGATACTTTGATAACCATTTGGCTTCTATTTAGTAAAAATTAATCTATTTGGAAATTGTTCCTTTTTTCCGTCCTTACTACTTAGTGCAAACAGGCCTGACTCTAAACGAATGCTTTAAAGAAAAGTTTCTGGTCTAGAGAGAAATCTTTTGAAGCTTCTTTCTTAAAACTTAAACATTGTCTTCGATTATTATATTTTCTTACTCTTTTTACATGGTTTACATGAACAAGATTGTTTATATGTAAGAATGACAAATCTGGGTTTAACATTTTGAAATTAATTAACTGAAACGGCACTTCTTAAAAATGGGTAATATATTGAAATCAATCACTAAACATTTTGAAAGACTATTACTCATATTAATTACATAGTTACATAAAAATAAACTTGCTAAACCCTGAATTTGTTCATTTAATTAATTATTTATTTATTTATTTTTTACAGCACTTCAAAGTTACCCATCTAAACATGTTTGGTAATAGAAAAATATGTCTCACTTCTCTTGACGAGAACAAGTGTCATCAATTTGCATTTTTTAAGCAAATCAAAACTTCTTAATGTTTTGCTCTTAAATTTGTAAGATCAGCTGTACGAAGTTGTTTTGTTACATTTGCCTAACCTCTCCCTATTCTCTAATATGTATAGGCAAAAACAGGTTTAAAATAATGCTTTTATCTTCAAAAAATACGAAGTATTTTTAATTTTTACTGAAAGAAAATCTAAATTTATGCACAATCATAGTGGTTTAAAATATCTATGAAATATAATTTTGCTTTAATGAATCATTTATATTAAATGTTGCATTAAATTATAATATTGATAACCATAATACTGCATTAAACGGAACAAAATTGAATTTCTTTACAAAAAAAGTCAAAGGTGAGAGAAGGATCGATATGCTTTTTCTGACTTTGACTTTTTTTTCGTTTCAGAAAGTGTACTTTTTTTTCTAGTTTTTACTCCCACTAGTCTTGATTGAAAGCAGTTTTAATGCAGTTTTTTCACTGGTAGAATGAACTTTTTTGTACATTTTTTTTAAACTGCTTTCGATAGAGTGCAAAACAAGCAGCGATATAAAAATTTAAATCTCCTTATGAAAAATTTAATCAACAAAATAAAAGAAAAAATCATATTGTTTGAAGTCTTATGTTTAACATCTTTACCAACCACATATTGAAAAACAGAATAATAGCATTTTAGCGGCCCTATTTTGACAGCTAAAATGTATAAACATTCATTTCTTAGATTAAAAGTGTTGCTAACTGCCACTTTGAAATTAATTAAGAATAAAGAAACTTACGTTTCAGGGGAAAATAATCGTTTTCAAATATATGTCGAAATTGTATTATTCTTTTCAGAGTGTCTGTCTTCAATAATCAAAAAAGGAAGAAAAAAAATATTACAATCTTTTCGAGCTTTTTTTTTACTAAATTAAGTTTCAAATTAACGTTAGGAGAAAGTCTTTCCTTGCAGTTTCCCTAAAATTTTCAATTTTTGATAGCCCCTTTTATGTTTTCCGTTTGCAGCAGCTTTGCAAATTTACAATTATAACTACCTTGCTCCAAAAAAAAGAGTATAATTTTGTTAGCGTTATTTGATTCAAACTGTAGGGAAAATGTTTTGGCTGTTTACGTTCTATTTCTGATATGGTTCATTCTACATTTTAATTAATTTTTTTTCTTGCTCACTAGTCCGGAAAGTGAAGTAAAACAAATTGTACCTAAGAACACACTAGTACCCTAGAAGTACCCTAGACATATCAAATAAAAACTTTCCAAAATTCTTTTACAACGAACAAACATAAATATACTAAAAAAAAGGGGGGGGGGTAGCTTTAAGCATCCAATTTTGTAAAAGTTCCACACAATGGTTAGACTCTGAATATATTTTTTCAATGCAACATTGTGGGCTCCAAATGTTTAGATTATTATTGCTTCAATGTCCGTTTATACTTAAGGCTCACTTTAGCAGTAACACAAGAGCCCTATCATTCATCAAGCATTAGGTTACACAATCATTTGTTAAGTTTTACTGTAAATTGTAGATATTATTTGGATCATAAGATTCAGAAGTGATCAAAACATGAATGGAGAAACATTCATAAATCTTTACTCGAGATGGGAAAACGCTTCTAAATTATTCAACACTAACCTAGTTAGCGAATCAGCACATTTCATGTTCAAGCAACTGTTTAGAACAGCACGGTATGCATACTATTAATTTATCATGAATTTCTTAGTTGTAAATAGCATATTGCAAGCATGTAACCAGCTCCTAAAAATCATGTACATTTTAAAATAAAATATATATATATACATAAATTAAAATATATTTTTCTCTGAAGAGCAGTAATTTGATCTTAAAACTCTAACCTGTTTTTGCCAAAGTCATGACCTCTGAGTACAAAACTGATCTTAGTTTTATGTTATCCCCTAAAGCGTTTAAGTTACACTTTCTGAAAATTCTGTGAGAAATAATTTTGGTCATCGTTTCGGGGTTTAACCTGTTTGCATAGTTTCGTGTGGAAAACAAGTATTTTTACGAACAAGATTCTTGAAATACCAGTTTTCATGGAGTCAGATCCCTTACTGATGGGAGAATCATTTTTAACTACCCGTGTGAAAATATATTCAGTTTCTTTATAAGTCGTTTTGCCAAACAGCTCAGTTACGGCAGGTAGAGATCATCTCAGCCCCCCAAAATTGCGAGAAATGCAGTCTCTGGATATTTTAGCGTTGCAAGAATTTCAAGCAAATAGGCTTTCTGGCATTTGCTTTCAACAGTGCCGTACCTTCAACCTTATTTCCCCTAGGAAATTGGGAAACTTTCCTAGAAATTCAGAATAGGGATAAGCTACTACTATAAGTATATCAATATTTGCTCTGGAGGCTCTATTTTTTTCTATACAGAAGAGTGGTTTTTATTGAAAGTGTTTCTATATTCTTCAGAAATACTACAGATTACTTTCAGGAATATTACTGACACTACATGTTTGATGATTTGTTTCTTTCCATACGTTTACGAATTTATCGGCTTAAATGATGCGTTATAGTCGTTTTAAAAGTTCATAACTTGATAAATATGTTTTTTACTCGATTTCTGCTATAACTGGAGTTTTGCTATGCATTTAAATAATCTTTAATTGGGTCTTTCCACAAAAAGCAGCCATTTTGTCTTATACGTGGCGCTTACGTATTTCATTTAAAAGAGGTAAATGTAAGTGGTAACGAACAAAATTTTGTTGGCTCTGAAATCAGAAACCGTTGTGGTATTTCTTGGGCAAAAAACTTTATTCAGACTACTTAGTTCCTTTCTAAAATCACAAATTTTAAAGAAAATATATGAGCGGCAAGTGCGGATCAAAATATTGGCGTTTTCATAGAATGTCACTATGGCCAAAATGATTAATTAATAAACTTCAAATTGTTATGTGAAAGTATCATACACTTATTCAATTACAGATTTTGAGAAAAACAATTTTTGCGAGTATCTAAACTCGTTCACCTTATCATTCATTCAAAGAAGTCTCTGAAAAAGAAAATATTCAGTCAAAAACTTATACTTCAAAATAATGCAGGAATCACATGTTTACTTTGTTTATGAAACGCCGAAACATATTTGGTCTATCATTCCTATTTTTCTTAATAAAATATTCATATTCAGAAGCATTTTTTTTTTCTTCTCGGAGTTTTACTTTTGAACAGTTTCTTTGCATTTTTACTTAGCCGAATCTCTGGATTTGCTTTCCATGCAAAAAGTTGCTACTGCTGTAGGATTTTTTCTTTATTTTTCCCTTGTTTACATTATTATATAAAGCGAGGAAACATAACGCGGAATTTCTTGAAAATATTATCCTATTGTACTCTGTAGAACACGTTGAAAAATCATGTTTTCAATCTGCAGGCTATTATTTTGGTTCTTTCCACTTTTGTACAAAATCAGTAGTATAGAGTTTGAAACTTTTTTTGAACTTTGTGATGAGTTCATTGTCAACATTGATTTAATTATACTGAAGTGGAGGAAAATATCGGTGTTAAAGTTTCATCAAATATTCTATGTAGAAAAGGAGCTCTCCGAAATATATTTCCATGTCTTCGAAGTAAGAAACTGTTTACAGCATTTTTTTCAATCAAAGTCATTCTTATAAAACACATCGTTTCTGACAGCTTCTTAATATGGTAACCAGGTTGGCATGATATGGGATTTTTTCTGAAGTTAAAATATACGTGCTATCAGAGCCAAAAAGCTGTAGGAGCCAAAAACTATTTAAGCTTTACTTAACTCAAAGTTACATATGAACAATAAATATCACTGAATTCAATGATATAGCTTTTGAGTAAAACACCTTCAAAAAAATTATTAACATGCCTACGTACATCAATACATTCTCCAAAAATGGTCAAGTGGGTTTGTTTTCACTTGCGCTTATGCGTATAAATTTATAAAAAGAAAAACTAGCAATTTTCTAAAATCTAGTGTGTTTGTTTTTCTATGTATGTATCGTGGTGTGTCTATGTTATTTATATGAATGTTGAATACATAAGACAGCAAAGATTGTAATAGAAAAAAATCCTTAAATCAAACATATATACTGATTTAAATGTTGTTGTAAATTGATTCAATATATTGTTTTCTAACTAATTCGAAATGATTCACTTTCTACCATAAATCCTTTTATCATTCGTAGAACGTTACTAATTTGTAATGCAGATATTCATATAAAATTTAGTTTAGTGCTAGATTGTAGCCAAGACATAATACTTGGTATTATACAGAAGTACCTAGCAGTCATATAAAATGCGTAGACGATTATTTTATTTGACCACACTGGGTTGGTAACAAACACACTTTTGCAAACAACAAAACGCAAGGTACTATTTTACCTCTTGAATTATACAGGAGCGATTGCACCATATTTCGTGGTTAAAAAAGGCTGCATTATTTAACGCCTATTTCAATTCGCCCTTGAAATAATTGTTAAGTTGCCAGTTCAGCTTGTGTATTTCTCTAAAAATGGTCAGATTTTAGGTGACTTTAATATAAAATGAATGCAAATAGGTTATAGTATTAAGAAAAAAAAACAATTATTTTTTAAGTTGAAACCTCTTAAAGGAGTAAAATAAAATTTCAAATAAAAGTCTACATAAGCAAGTTTAAACATCGCCATTTTTCATTTTTGGGCGTAAATGCAAACCATGTAGTTTTATATTTCCACGGATTTTAAGAAATTGCAACTGTACAATTCTGCTGAGGAAAGCAAGGAGAACGCAGAGCAAACATTTCAAAAATGAAAAAAAAAAAAAATAATAATAATAAAAATAAAAATAAAAATAAAATCCGATAGGTAATTTTTAAAACTTCTCCTTCTTCGAATTAAAAAATAAAAATCTTATTTCGTTAAAATTGATCGAATCTTTTCATATTATAGCCTTTTTATGAGAGCAAAATAATGATTGTAGTACAATTTAAAAGTTATTTTTTCATTGCTGGCAGCTAAAAATGAAGATATCAAACGAAAAATAATGTGATATTTATATATAGAAAATGTTTTTTTTCTACAACTCATTATTCAAAAGAGCAATTTTACAGAATTTTTGTGTAAAATAATGAAAAATTAAAAAAATAATAAAAAAATCTGAAAGAAATTCAAACATGCGTATTCTTAACAGCTCAAATTTTAAAAAGAAACGGCTCTTTTCTTAACACTAAGCAAAGAAAAAAATACGTTTTTTCGCGAATAAACAGTAATTCTAAACAGATAAAAGACTGTTTGAACCTTTAATTGCCCTAAAATCGAAAAATGTCATTGGAAAATAGGAAATCTAAATTGTTAAATGTTAAAATTGCCTATTTTTTTAGGAACCGTGGACAATCTAGATAATTCATGGCTACAATTACTAAATCCAAAGATATATTATTAGTTTAATCACTACATTCTATTTTTAATTCGAAAATCAAATGAAATAATAATAAAGTTTAGATTTAAAATGAATAAAATTTGTGACACACTTTAGTAAACAAACCAAAATATTAGCTTTTTTGACTTAAAAGATTCCATCACTTTGACATAACTTTTAGTATGATGGAAGTTTTTGGTGCCTCTCCCTCCCCAAACACCTTTTTTTTAAATTTACATGTAGAAACCCTTGTTCATAGTAGGTTTTAATAGTAATCCATGTTCCTAGTGCGAAAGAAGTAACCTTTCTTCGTTACAAACTGCTGCTCCTTCGACATCAAGAAACCTCCTGACAATCTTTAATCCATTTCCCTGTTGTTGTTGCGACAAGTATTTCACAGCTGTATACAAAAAAAAAGCAAGAGTTGTTTTAAAAGATTCTTAAAAACTGGAATTTTATGTTGAATAGTGCTTTAGTTACCATTCATGCTTAAATTTGACCTGATTTTCTTCCGGTTATTTCTATCTTTGTGTGCATCTAGCGTTTCAGCTTTGCGTTAGTGACTATATGCTTCTATATGATTCCCAAGTGCTATAGTTTCCTATAACCCCTTCAAATTTGTGCTGCACATTTTTCTTTAACCCTCTATTTAATCTTCTGTACTGCTTTCATTCCCCAGTTGTTGTTATAAAATCGCTTATAGAGCGTGTATTTTGTATGATATGTACTTTCTTCAAAAAAAATGTATTTTAGTTATGAAACAAAACAAATTGATTATTTACATCAGAACAAATTACGTCATATCATTTGTATTTTAATTAACAAAGACAAATATTTTACGATTTTGTTATTAACTTCAATTTGCCCTGGAGTATGTTGGAAGAATTTCTTACATCAAAATAATTGAATAACACTCAATTTATATTGCTTAATTTATCTTTACACATTAGAATTAAAATATTTTCCAAATCAGAGATTACTTTCTTCGGTTATACATTTATTATTGAGATTTTTGGTCAGTGGGGATTAAAAAATGGTCGCTTGGCAAATATTTCCAACATAGCCCGGAGCTTAAAAAGTACTAGCTGCAGTAAAGATTGACTAAGGAATTCTCATTAAGCTTTACGCAATATATTTTTTTAAATATATGTTCTTAATGTTAAAGGTTTGAAACACAAAGCAAGAAAATTTGAAAGCGAGATTCTGAATTAAAAGTCTCCAGAGTAAAATTTATTTTTTATCGTAGTTTGTTTCAGTGAATATGATACAATAAATTTTTATTGCAATTGGTGAGCGATAAAAATTAAGAATTCCGACAATGAACATAAATTTAAAAAAAAACGATGGCCATATCGTGATTCAAAATTGATTATGGGTTTTATATTAATTTCAGTTCTTATAAAATATAGATAAAAACATTTAGATCAATATATTTTATTATTATTTGTAATTCATATATAGTTTCTGATTAGCATCTTTGGCTAAATTTTAACGAATTTTAATGTGAGCGTAAAGTTAACAACCTTAAAACTGGAATAAATCAGAACTTCTTGCAAAAAAAAAAAACGACTAGGAAATAACAACCAGGGTCTACAGTTACGTCCTAATTAGGGATTCATCCGTCTGGAGTAGTCAATAAACGAGCTGGAAGTAAATAAGTTATTTCTTTAATTTTCGATTTGAGTCTAACCATTGTTTACTGACTCTCACTGGTGTATAAAAGTAATTTCAGATACCAGTATGTTGGTAATATTAACTCCAGTGAGAGAACCTGTTTTGATGATTTGAGCTTCTTTCAGAAATACCCTCGTTACATCATTGGATTTGGATTGACTCGCTGCCAATTCAACATCGGTCGGTGTGAGAAATAGGTCAATATGTGTATTGGACTTAGAACCGGAGTGCCTCACATCCATAGGCGTAGCATGACCAAAAAAAATTAGCTGTTGTTTTTGCAGTATAATACTGGCAGCAGAAGTTCCAGTTTAAAACTGGAAAAGCACTGTAATAAACTGTAAAACTAGTTATTTTGCAATTTATTACTGTAAAACTAATAATTTTGCAGCTTCTTACTGTCGTCTTCCTGCTCTCTGCCCTCATCGTCTGTGGAAACTTCCTACTCCTGATGGCCGCTTACCGCTTCAAGCGTCTAAGGAATCCCAGCAACTACTTCGTGGCCTTCATCGCGTCGGCGGATTTTGGGTCTTGAAATCAATGTTTAATAGTTAAGTATTTTGTATGGGGGGAGGGGGGAGCTGAAATATGTTGGAAGCGTGGCATAACTTGCACCCATCGTTGTGACCTGATCCATACCAAGATCGAAAGTTCAGTCTCTAAGCGTCGCAACGGCTGTACGTATGTTGTATGTTAATGAACTGTAAAAAAAAAGGCGGGGGGACTTTATTCCATAAATACGGTGGCAGTAGGGCTGCCTCCACTGCTATGGACTAACTTAACTGATACATCTGGTGTGAAGTAACACATCACGTATGGATGTTTACACCATGCTAACGTACCTATGGCGAAACGTTTCACCAATTTCTGGGTAAGGTCACACTAAAAGTCATTATCAAAAGAAAGAAAAAGAAGAAAGAGCGTTTATCAGGCTTCGGGATAATTTTCAATTGTTAATGTATTTAGTGATTGTCAGGTTCATGCTTTCCTACTACCAATAACTTGACACAAATTTTTAAGTTATTTTAATTACACACATTACGATCGAACACGAAATCTCGAGCATACCGCGTACAGACAGCTTTCAAAGCAAGTGTGTTTTCCGGGAGAACATAGTTTGTTTTAAGACAACAACGCCCCTATTTACACGAGCCACTGTATTCAAACATGTTTACATGAACATGACGATGAAATAGAACATCTAACATAGTCTCTCTAGCCACCCTATATGAACAACATCGAGCATTTGTTTGATTTTGTAGAGAACTCAGGGCATAATTTCCTCCTCTACGAACTCTATCTGAGCTCGAGACTGCTATGCATGAACAATGAGTGAAACTTCCACTGATACCTCATCTGAAACTCTACCTTTACTTGTCAGCTTCAGATCAAAGTATAAGCTCTTATTCAGACAAAAGGGTGACCTAACGCCTTACATTACCGACCGTAACGTAAAATTCCGGTTTCAGATACATTTCAGGGTGACTTTACCGTACATGATTCTGGAAAAAAGTGCCAATGAAATTAGGATTATAATTATTCAATTCAAACTGATTCCAAAATATCTGGCTTAATTATTTGAATAAAAAGAAACTCAGAGGTTTCTATGCCCCCTCCGTAAAGGGTTAATAAAATATTTTCATTTTTTCACAGGGTTTCTTATTATTTTGTGCCTTTTTGTATATACCATGTAAATAGTTTTACAGGTTTTCATTCGGAGCATTTTTTTCTCATTTTGTATTAACTGCCTAAACCAGCTTTATAGCATGCTATTTTAATTAAACATAGTAAAAAGTTTTGCTACTTCGCCTTTATATGTTTTTACACAACTTTATTGCGTAAAAAAACGAAATGAAATCGTATTAATTTGTTTATTAAAATCAATGAATTATTTTTATGCATCATTTTTGTTTTATTTTAAAATTGATAAATAGCATGTGAACTTTTTCTAACGCAAAGAAAAGTGTGAATGATAAAAATTAAATCCCATTCATTGCAACGGTAACCTAGAAAACACATTTTAAATAATTGCAAAAAGAATAAAAATCATCTATTTCTATTCAGCTCAAAAATCTTTTGGTAGCAACATTTGTAAACCGCTTCCGGTGAAAGTATTTCCTCTTTTAGGGAACGATTTTTTTTTTTGATAAAAAAATATTAAACATACTTAAGTAATCAAAAGAATTAGAAAGCAGTGAATTTCACAAAAAGCATAGCATTTTTAAGAAACTATTTGTACATCATTTTAGTTGATACTATCTGCGTGCATTATGTGAATTGATGCTTTCAGTAAGAAAACTAATTTTAGTCTCAGATCTTGCAAAAGTTTCAATGGAATAAAAATACTGAAAGTGTTTTTTTCTTGTGCTCAATATGCATTTGAATGAAAAGTATAATAAAATGGTTTTGTTGAAATATAAATAAACGGAAATGTAATTAAATTACTTTATAACTTTCACTTTTGAAAGAGTTTTTTTTTTTTTTTTTTGAAAAATGTTTGCTAAAATGTTGCAAATTACTGGATTTCTTTTTCAAAGAATAGTTTTTTTGACTTATTTTAAGAAGTGTGATAAAGCGAAAAATGAATAAATAAAATATTGTAAAGGGAGGGGAAATTCAATAAACTAGCGTTCAAAAAATATATTAAAGTAAAATTATTCTTATATTTATTAATTGTGGCATTAAAAAGCTCACAGAAAAAAATATATAGAAATTTACAATGTTGTATTACCAGTTTTGTTTTTGAAATATTTTGATACATAGAGATAACATATCCTTTTTGATAAATACCAGGAGCGGATACAAGGGGGGGGGGCGATGGGGGCAATCGCCCCCCCCCCCTTGAGCCAAAAAAAATAAAAGAAAAGAGAAAAAGAAAAAAGGGAAAAAGAAAAAAAACAAAGAAAGAAACAAGCACTGACCAAAAATGTAAAAAAAACGTAATTTTCTACCTTTCTAGGAATGAGGGATTTATTATATTTCTTTTCTGTTCCTGTGGAACTGAAATTTGGCACCATTTTCAAGACAGCGCCGATAAATTAAAAGTCTGTACAGGCAGAAACGCAAAATGATAAAAGGAGAAGGGGTATCCTTCGCCATCGAATGCATACTTTCCGAGTCGCCGATTTCTTGACGCCCGTCATCATATGGAGGGACGCCGCCGCCGTCTATATGACGAAACGAAAATAAGCACGATTTCAAGTGGTCTTAGTCTCCTTTTGGAGTCAGAAGAACTGAGCAACGTTCCTAGTTCGGTTCGGTTATTACACTTTCTTGTTTATGAGATTTTATGGAGAGGTTGCTTAAAACAAGGAAAATGTAGCAAATCAAATATATCATTTGGACCTGAGTCATTTTTATCAACTGAATCACCGTTAATATCCATTGAATCGCCTTCAAACACAGAAAAGACTAAAGGTAAGTTCCGTTTAGTGTAATGCATGCAGGGGCTTCCCAATCTTGAACTATTCAAACAGGAAAATTTCTGAATTTGCTGATTGAAATTCCCAGTCACCAGCATACTAGGACAAGATTTTCTAATGAAATACTTTAGTACTGTGTAGAAAGTTATTTACTCATCAGCCAAAATTTGCCAAAAAAGGATGTCGCAATGACTTCAATTCCGGGCACCCCTGAATGTATGCTAATAAAATTGTAATACTACTAAGATAAACTACAGTAACTATGCTGAAAACCGATGTAAGCAAGTGATGATGTGTTTATTTTTTTCTCTTCCCTCGTTCTTTATCTCTGCAGATTAATGTCAATTATTTGTCGGTACATATTTTTTTTTAAATATTTTAATTGATCTTAATTTGCAAAAGGCATAACATTTAAAAGGTTTTGTTTGATACTTTATTCTCATATTTCTGCAGTCTCAATACCCATATAAGGCCTCGTAATGCAGAATTTTGTATCTATTTTTTCAAAAATTTCCAGGGAGAGAACCCCCCCGACCCCCCAAAATTAGGGATATTCTACCCTCTTTCATTTAAAAGAGTTAAATGCATCCCCTACAAAGGTCATTCTTCTAAAACTATTTTTAAAAAAAACACAGAAAGCAATAAATAGCATTGGAAGAAAAAAAAAAAAAAAACATAGGTGGGAGGGATCAGCAAAAGAAAAAGACCCATCAACAAGCACACATACGTATGTTTGTGTTATATATATATATATATATATATATATATATATATATATATATATATATATATATATATATATATATATATATATATATATATATATATACACTGAAGTGACAAAAGTCATGGGATAGCAATATGCAAATTTTCAGATGGCAGTAGCATCGCATAGAACAGGTATAAATGCGCAGTGCTTTTACAGAGCTTTCATTTCTGTTCAAGTTATTCATGAGAAGAGGTTTTAACGTGATGATGACCGCACGACGTGAATTAACAGACTTTGAACGCGGAATGTTAGTTGGAGCTAGACGCATGGGTCATGCCATTTCGGAAATCGTTAGAGAATTCAACATTCCCAGATCCACTGTGTCAAGAGTGTGCCGAGAGTATGAAATTTCAGGCATAACATCCCACCATGGACAGCGCAGTGGTCGACCGCCTGCACTTAAAGATCGAGACCGGCGACGTCTGCAAAGAGTCGTAAATTCTAACAGACAAGCAACACTGCGTCAAATCACCGTAGAAATCAATGTGGGACGTACAATGGACGTGTCTGCTAGAACTGTGCGGAGAAATTTGGATTTCTTGGGCTATTCCAGCAGAAGACCGACTCGAGTGCCTTTACTGACAGAACGACATCGCTTGCAGCGACTCTCGTGGGCACGTGAGCATATCGGTTGGTCCCTAGATGAATGGAAAACCGTGGCCTGGTCCGATGAGTCACGATTTCAGCTGGTAAGAGCCGATGGTAGGGTTCGAGTGTGGCGCAGACCCCACGAAGCCATGGACCCAAACTGTCAGCAAGGCACTGTTCAAGCTGGTGGTGGCTCCGTAATGGTGTGGGCTGTTTTTTCATGGCATGGACTTGGTCCTCTAGTGCGACTGGACCGAACATTGACTGGAAATGCTTATGTGCAGCTACTTGGAGATCACTTGCAGCCATTCATGGACTTCATGTACCCAAACAACGATGGGATTTTTATGGATGACAATGCGCCATGTCACCGGGCCACAACTGTTCGCAATTGGTTTGAAGAAAATTCTGGACAATTCCAACGAATGATTTGGCCACCTAGATCGCCCGACATGAATCCCATTGAGCATTTATGGGACACCATCGAGAGGTCTGTTCGTGCCCAAAATCCTGCCCCATCAACGCTTTCACAATTATGGACGTCTATCGAGACAGCATGGCTCAATATTCCTGCAGAAGACTTCCAACGACTTGTTGAGTCCATGCCACGTCGAGTTGTTGCACTTCGCCGGGCAAAAGGAGGGCCGACACGATATTAAGAGGTATCTCATGACTTTTGTCACTTGAGTGTATATATATATATATATAGGATGAGTTTGATCGAATCTGCCATACGAAAAGAGGTGATAGAAGAGCCCAAGTGGAGTATAGAACCACCCATTAGCGGTATCAATTCTTAACCGTAACCGAGTAATATTATATTTAAGAAAAATTCGCAAAAAAAAAAAAAAAATTGAGAAAAAGACCAATTTCTGAACTTCCTGTCGGACCTACATACAAAATAAGTACATATTTGGAAAGAGCAGACAAAATCCTTTAAAATGACACTTTTTTCATCAAGATAGTCGCACTTCACAGTGAGTTACAAGCTTTCAAACACTGGAAACACTCAAAAATGAAATTTCATCAAACTTTTCAGTCAAAAATTTCAGAAACAACCGTATGAGCTACAACCGGTCAAATGCACCAAAAACTTTCCCATTTCACTAGCTTTCAGATGATACAACAGAAAATCATATTGGGCTTCAAGTTCAGCAGATATTCTGGCTTTTGTTTGAAACAGTATGAAAATCGTCCTTTGTCAGAATATGGAAACCAGCAAAGAGTCAGACTTTTATGTTCTAAATTTTCTATTTCATGTAAGTGTACTGGTTTATTTATTCAAGAAAAGGAAAATTTTATAACTAAATATTAAATTGTAACACTTTATTAAATTAATAATCACAAGAGAAGATAACAACACGTAGAAACAAAGGCAGCATTACTTTAACGCGCTTTTCACAAAAAAAAAAAAAATTCAAAATTAAATGAGTTACACTAACATCTATGAGTACATTTACATGTAAGCAATCCTCAAAATTTCCCAGAGCTACTGGAATTATCATCCCCCACACCGGATAGATGCCCTTGGCCTTTTAAGAGCGAGAACTACCGTCGCTCTCTATGAAATTTCATTTCATAGAGTCCATTCATCCTGTCATTTGGGTCCTATTCCTTGGCCACCTAGATCACCAGACCTGACGCCAGTGAACTTCTTTGTTTGGGGATTCTTGAAACAAGCAGTTTACTGCTCAGATGCAACCAGTTTGCAGGACTTGCGCATTTGGCTTGATGGAGCAGTAGCAAAAGTGAGAAATGAAATTTCATTGAGAACGACGGTAGTTTTTGCTCTTAAAAGGCCAAGCGCATCTATCCGGTTTGGGGGATGATAATTCCAGTAGCTCTGGGAAATTTTGAGGATTGTTTACATGTAAATGTACTCACAGATGTTAGTGTAACTCATTTAATTTTGAATTTTTCTTTGTGAAAAGCGCGTTAAAGAAATGCTTTCTTTGTTTCTACGTGTTGTTATCTTCTGTTGTGATTATTAACTTAATAAAGTGTTACAATTTAATATTTAGTTATAAAATTTTCCTTTTCTTGAATAAATAAACCAGTACACTTACATGAAATAGAAATGCATTTCATTTCATTTCATTTCACCCTCCAGGGTCCCCCGTACCTACCAGCTAAGTGGTTTAACCGGGATAGGGCCCTGAAGAGCGCTCTGTTCTTAATTTTGAACCAGAACCTAAATGCAGGTAATTCTGTCAGACATATGTAAGAAAACAGTCACACCACCTTCTTAAATCCTAACTTGGACAGAACTGATAATTTTCTCCTTCACCTCTTTCAATAACAGTCAGTTTCCTGTTTACTTTCATCTACAATGGAATTAATGTTAATCTTACCACGCAACAGCAACTTACCAATTGCATGGTATCCTATTCAAGACACTTACTTTTTTGTTTCGTGAATCACTGTTCCTGTTAAGAGATAAACTGTCGACCTTGATCTTGATGATAAGGCATTCAAACATACATATGTGGTTACAAAGACACATAATGCTTCAAATTCATTATTTATATTTTCGGAATCCAGTTAAACTAAACATACCGACTAAAGATAACAATTATGTGACTGAACTGTACAATCAAATATAATGCGAAAAACTGTATTGTAAAAACAGCCGTTTCTTACAGACAATTCACAGTGCAAAATATTCATCAAAAAATTGAGAAAGCAACGAACCATTGTGTATTCTGATCAAAAAAGAATACACAAATGTACATATTTCTCACGACGGAGGTGTAAGAGGTTATTGTAAAAAGATTTTTCTACAAAGCTACAAAACTAAATTAAAATCGTTTGTAAAACTCGTCTGAGGTATATTGTCTGTTAAGTTGAGAATGAGTAAATGAATTAACTTCCTCGGAAGTGCTTTTGCAGTTCATAAATGCTAAAAATGTGACATTAAAATGACCAAATGAAAACAAGAAGTTCTGTCAAGAACTAAACGAGCCTACTTTCCCGTGCATCGACATCGGCATTCTAGCATCTGATCATTATTCTCTTGATTATCTGAGACTAAAACTTATGTCAAACATACCTTTTTAGCACTTAAAGCTGCTTTCTAAAAGCAAAATATACCCCTCTTATCAGATGAAATAGACACATAAAAAGTAAATAAATGAATAAATAAAGTTTTGTCACACCTTTTAAAGATTGTTACACTTCTTCCGTAGAAAAATTCCTCAATTGTTTTCAAAAAAAAAAAAAAAAAAATTAAAAGTACAAAGTACATCAAAACACATTTTATCAAAGAAAGAAAAAAAACTCGTCCATTGATGAAATGTCTCGAATTTCACTTTTAATCCGTTGCCAGTTGTTAAATATAAATAAAGAACAAAATGCCCTCGTGAAAGAAACATTTTTGTTACAAAAAAAATATCGTCTGCCAAAAATAATTATAATATTAATAATAATAAATAAATAAAATAAAACAAATGAATAAATAAACAAAAAATCGTCTGCACAGTCAGTCAATTTTGAGCCTGCATTTCCGCCATGTTTGCGGAGTCGGAGTCGGAAGCAGAGTCCTCAGAGAAGATTATTCAGAAAAGTACTTTATAAACATTATTTATCAAAACCATTTCCTTAAAAAGTTAGTTGGAAGGAAATCCGACTTTTAAGTTCAGGATCAACATTCAACTTAAATTCCCCGTAGGCGCTAATGTTAATTTTTTTTTCTGAACGGTTCAATATTGAACGAAAAATGGTTCAAATCAAAAAGCGAAATGTGGGAATGAGCCTCTCCGAGATATTTCAAACAAAAAAAAGTTTATTCCATTCGGATGGTTCACACAGAAGTTATTAGGTGGGGAAAGGTTGCTTGAACGGTTCAATGTTGAACGAAAAAATGTTCAAATTGAAAATTTAAATACGGTAATGAAGTATCCTTGCTGAGATTCTTCGAACAAATAAAAAGTTTATTTAAATCGGACTGTTCACTCAAAAGTTATTAGGAGTGACAGCTTGCTTGAGCGGTTCAATGTTGAACGAAAACTTGTTCAAATGGGAAATGTAAACATGGGAATGAAGTATTCTTGACAAGATCTTTCGAACAAAAAAAAATTTGTTCAAATCGGACTGTTCAATCAAAAGTTAGCATCGCGGGACAGGTTGTTTGAACGGTTCAAAATTGAACCAAAAATTGTTCAAATCGAAAAATCAAGTATGGGAATGAGCTGTACTCGCCGAGATCTTTCCAACAAAAAAAAGTTTGTCCAAATCGGAATGTTCATTCAAAAGTTATTAGGGGGGGACAGACAAACCGACCGACCGACCGACCAACACACAAATTCCCCATCTCAATACCCTACTTTCAAATTTTTAATTTTTCGATATTCATTTTACGTTTTTATTTTTTTACATTGGCGATATTTTCTGGACTTTGCGATATTTTTTTAACTTGGCGATATTTTTTTGGACTTGGCGATATTTTTTAGATGCATTAAGCTACTTTTAATACTTTTTTCGTCTTTCTTTTATTTTTAACGGGAAAGTTGGCTAAAAAAAGAGAAAAAAAAAGCGTGTACATTATTTCTCTAGAAAACTATCCAATAACGCTAAATGAAATTGAATCTGCCTGTTACCCAGGAGTTATTTACGCTGAAAAATTCTCCGTAGATGTTCTGAAGCCAAAAGTTGTTTTTAATAAACTGGAAAATTGCAACACCATGAAGGACTTGTGCGAATGTGCTGAAAGTTTCAGCAAATGCAAAGTAGGGTATGATATGTAAATTATTAGTATTTTAGACGCGTAGCGCATGCGCACGCTGAGCAACACCCTCTGAACGCCGGATTTATCCGATTAAATAGACGGCTGCAGCAAGGCGTGTATGGTTATATGTGGTTATCTGCTTGTGATAAACGTTAGATTAGACTTTGCTTATGCCTCTTCGACGAGAAAGAGCTATGTTTTGACAACTTACGGAGTTTGAACGGGGAAGGATCATCGACCTTCGTGAAGCTGGATTGTCTTATCGTGAATTAGCCGCTCGTGTGCAGCGTAACAGCAGCACAGAGATGCGTGTTTGGAAGCAGTGAACGGACGAGTGTCGAACAACTCGGAAATCTGGGAGTGAACCCCGAAATGTGACGAGAGCGCGCGATGATATGCACCTGATTCGCATGGTGGTGACGGACCGTACAGCTTCTTTTAGACAACTAGCAGCACAGTGGTCAACAGCTACAGGTGTTTCATTGTGTGCTTCGTAGACGTCTTCTGATGCGTGGACTGCGCGCAAGGACTCATTTATACAAGATCCCCCTCACGCTAAACCATCTCCGCCTACAGCTATAATGGGCCAATCAGCATAGGGACTGGCGTGCTGATTGGCAGTATGTTGTGTTTTCTGACGAATACCGCTTTAATTTGTGGTACCATGATTTCCGCATTCGCGTCCGACGCTATGCCGGTGAACGCCACTTTCCAGAGTGCATTATCGATCGTCACAGTGGACGAACACCTGGAGTGATGGTCTGGGAAACCATATCATATCACGGACGATCTCAATTGCTACGAAATGTGGGTAACCTGAACAGCAACCGGTACATGGATGAAGTCCTTCAAGGCTTACCTGGCGCTGTATTTCAGCAAGATAATGTCCGCCCTCATGTCGCTAGGACTGTTCCATCCTTCCTTGCATCGCAGCAGATACAGCTTCTTCCTTGCCCAGCGTATTCTCCGAGTATGCCGCCGATTGAACATGTCTGGGATTTCGTCGGTAAGCGTCTCGTTCGTGATCCTTGTCTTGTTGCTTTTACGGGCGAATTTTGGGTACGCATACAAACAGTATAGAATGCTCTTTATCAGGCAGATATTAAAATTTGTTTTACTCAATGCCATGTGGCGTAGCAGCACTTATTGCAGCGCGTGGTGACTACACAAAGTACTAATTTCAATATGTTTTTATTGTTTGTTGGCTCTCTTTCTAAGTTTAATCATTTATTTGTATCACTATCACTCAGCTGTGTATTAAATTTCATTCAATTATGACGATTCTTTCTTGGTGTTACAATTTTCACACAAGATAAACCCCTTAACAGCTTATAGCAGACCACTCCCCTCTGATCCCGCCAAACAACAGAAGGTTATATTTCTGCAAAATTCGCCACATGAAGAAACGAGGAGGCCAGTGTTCTCACGTATCTTGCAATGCAGCATATTCATCAAACGATTCTCGAAACATTCATTCCACAACAGTTCCATTTACATAAATGCAAAGAAATAATAGTACATCACAAATGATCCTGGTTTGTATAAACTTATGTGGGTCATTCCAGCAAAAATGGTACAAATCATGTCTGAAAATCTTTACTTAAGATTTAAATAATTTCCACCAACTAATCATATTTTTTTCATTAAGTTTCCATTTATTTGTGTGTAATGAAGTGTAATTAACTAGTACATGACTCGTTTATGAAATGATTTTAAATATTTTGATCACTTTGTGTAACAGAGTGGGCATGTAACAGATTGGACAAATAAGCCATTAAAAATAGCTTTATAATCGCAAAGAAAAGTTAGAATCATAGAACAAGCATAAAGTGGAATAAACATCCTAAAACTGTAAGTCTGTCTGCAATTTCAGGAAAAAAAGCTGTTTTTCTTCGTCAGGAAATCGACTGTAACAGAGTAGACATCCAACAGTTCAAATTAACTACCATAAGAAAAGAATTAGGCTCACCCTGGTTATTGACTACATAATTCAATGTAGCAAGCTAATCACGGCAGTTATACTATTTATATTTTTAAAAATATATATCAGATTGAATGCAATTGTTTATTTTATTTCCAAAAGGCTTGTAACAGAGTGGACAATTCGAAACATAGAAAATCTAGGGACATGGATAAATAATAGTGTTTTTTGGGGAAATTGGTTTTCATTTGCGTAATAAACTGCACAAATAGTGTCAGTAGCATCTTTTGTGCAGTGCAGTGTAATTAATTTTGTTGTTACATTTCAGTTTAATTTTAAATCACATTTAAAATTCTAGCAATTTGAAGCTGGGACACGTCATTTTCTCCTTCTTCTGACAAAGATAATTTTTTTGTGTCCTTTCTAAATGGATTATACGTAATCAATTAACACTTGATGGCACAACATTAAATGGAGAACCAATAAAAAATACACTTAGTGGGTGGTAGTTATTAAATTGATTTTAAAAAAAATTCAGTCTCGGACATGATTTGTACCATTTTCGCTGGAATGACCCATATATATTAAACGCAACAATACCACACTATAAACAGATTTTTTCGATTTACCTGTCATGCGACTTCTAATACATGCTGATAACACAAGCAAATGACACAGTGTCATATCTGGACTGTACAAACACTTGATATACCAATTTATGCCTGAAATCTGTACTTTATGCTTGTGCACCCGGTATGTGGCAGAAATCGTTTAGCGATTTAAAAAAAAAAAATTTTTTTTTTTACACCTGCGATTCCCGCAAAGGTTACATAAAGGGGATGGTATTGACAGACAGATAGAATTAGAGTGATAAAATTCCACGTTAAAAAAAGGCTAGTTTCTTATTGTTCTATTTAAAAAAAATAAATTGTTTTTATAATTATTTTTAACCCATTAATGCCTAGCGTTCCTTTTTAGGGACGGTCTAAAAAAGTGTCTGAATTTCTCCCAAATGAACATTTCAACCAAATAATAGTGTTCAATTAGTACCTTGGTATTGTTTCAATGCGTTATTAACAGATTGCGGCACATAACCATTGTAAACTGTGTTCTGTAGCAGTTTTAATATGATCTTTATCAAAAATCACATCGTTCACAATCTCAAGAAACAAAAAAGTTGAGTTTTCAAAGTTATTCCCTGCTTCCCAGTTTATGTTAATTGCTGATTTTATTTCTTCTTCTAAAATGTCTTTTTAAATATTATACCGTAGGCAGAGAAAAATATAGTAAAAAAAGTATGTACCCTGAGGGGTGTATCGTAACTTTTAAGGGGCGATTTTTCTTTCCTTAATACAAAAGTTATTTCTTACACGATATTTTTTTTTATTATTTTTCCTGTTCATTAAACACTGTTTTAACCAGTATACAAAATATCTTTAGAAAAAAATGTCAGGCATTAATGGGTTAATGTTATATTTGGGATAGTTTGTTTTATTTCTTTTTTTTTACTTTTAAGAAAAAAAAAAAACACTTATACAGTGAGCTTTCTTAACGCTTATAATACTGTACACACCTTTGTAAACGCAAAAAGTATATTTCAAAAAGTAAAAAAAAAAAGCTGTTCTCTAAAAAACTTTATAGTTTCATTTTTTCTAATGAGGTATGTTTACAAATTTATTCCCCGGAAGAAAGGTTTATCGAATTCCGATACTCCTTGTTATAAAACTTAATTTGAAGAAGCTAAAAGTTTAAAAAGTGAACTAAAAATCTTTCTATTTGGAGAAATTCAATTTTGGGAACAGACATTCACGTTGTTATGCACTTACATGCGGCAACATTTACGCGGGTTGGTTGCATCATTAGTATAAATTATCTACACTATCGAAATTCAATGGTTATTTCACCAGCTAACTCACTCCCAAAATGACACGTATGCTCATTGGAAAAAGGTATTATTTTTTATATGTGTGTTTTTTTTTCTTAATTAATTTTTTCAAGTATCTTGCGAAACAGTGTTTCTTATAGAGAGCTTTAAATTCCGTAAATATTGAAAAACTACCTACTTATATGAAGAGTTGTTCTAAATGAATCAATTAATCTTCTGAAATATGTAGTTTCAAGTGTTTTGAAAAAAATAATAATACGTTTAAATGTCGTACCAGAATATGATGTATGAATGGTAATATAGTTTATTAGAGTCAAAAAAACAAACAAAAAAACGTTTAATAGCTTACATCATTAAAAACACCCCTTTCAAAATAAAAAAGAATGTATCCAAAATGATAAAAAGAACCCTGTTACTTTTATATAGAAATTGTTTTCCTATTTTCTGTGTATTACAGTATTGGTTGTCATATTTCTAATTATAATGCAAATTGTTTTTTAAGCTTTATTCTGTTTATTTCTTTCTATTCTATTAATGTATATTTTTTGGCCCCCGAAACCAGAAGATGCAATAACAAAGTAACTAAATGGACATCATATACTAAATGTTCACTTTGAAATTTAGTTTAAACTTTTGAAACCGCACGCTACTTACAAATTTGGAAAATATACAGGAACATTTTTAGCATTGGTTTGACACTATTTAAAGAGACCAAATTTCTAAATGCAACATTTATTTTGCAAAAATCTAAATCTTAATATAAAGCACTGGGTTTCTATTTATAAAAAAATATTTTATTAGAAATATTGTTCATATTTAATTAGTTATTATATATATATATATATATATATATATATATATATATATATATATATATATATATATATATATATATATATATATATATATATATATATATATATATATTATTAGTTTAACTATTATTATTGTAATTATTATTATTATTATTTATTTTTATATTTGCCCTTCAGTTCGTAGTCTTATTTGGTAAACTTATGAGCCAGGACTCTAAATCCACTTCTTTATTACTTCACCGATTCAGAGAAAATATTTCCTACGCTGGACAGCTTACAAGTTTTTTTTTTTTTTTTTTTTTTTTTTTTTTTTTTTTTTTTTCGCGGCGGAGAACGTCGCAAGAAAACCCTTAGAAAATTTAATTTTTATGCTTAAAATTAAATGATAAAATCCGTATTTGGAGTCATATTTTATATTTTATGCAAAAAACATGCACTAACAATAAGCACACAATAAGACTAAGCAAAACATTTAATTCATTTAAATGAAGTTAAGACATTGTAAATATACTATTTTTAACAATTAGAACAAACTATTTTTTAAAAAAATGCTCAAAAATTTAATTTATAACTTAGAACTAAAAACAAATGCACAAGAAACAAATTCTTAAAAAACGTTTAATTTGCATTTTTATGTAAATCCATACGTCTCTCCTTTTTTCCTTAAAACATGTGCTTTGTGTAAAATACTGAAACAGTACTTTATTTTAAATGCAGCTTGACTTCTATTTTCGAAAACTTTTCGAAGTCTTCACTTTCGGAAACCTTTTTTTTTTTCTTTTTTCCCCTTTGAATACCGTTCAAGCTCTAGCTGTGCACTGACATATTTGACGAAAAATCCCTGGGGTGCACATAGGGAAAAAGACTCGTTTCACATAAGACGTCTTTGCTTGCATTTTAGGAAATGATTGATTCTTGTTAAAGCTGCAGTGTCAAAGACTTTCTGAAGAAAAAATATTTAAAAAATAGTCTGATGTAATTTTCACTGCTTAGATTTTTAAAAGTTGTTACACGTTTTGTGTTTATTGTTACACTAGTATGAAATAGTTACTGTAAAATTTGAAATAATGTACTGTATAATAGTCAATTCAGAAAAAAATGATAATATTATGATAAATTCCGGACAGTAATGCTTGATTAATGTGAAAGAAAATGATTACATATTGTCCCCTTGCATAAAAAATTTACTTTGCGTTGTTAAAGATAAATTAAGACTAAAATTAGTTCTAAAAACAAGCAGTTGCTGCAAAAAAGTTATAAATAATTTTAAAAAACATAATCAATCATCGTTTGTTGATGCTTTGTTATATTTCACTCCTTTTGAAGTTATATATAATATTTTTCTTTATTTTTTTCAGTTATTTATTTATTTGGAGGAAGACAAAAAATTATTTGATTTTCACATAAGTTATTCTTTTTTTTTCTGTGTTTTCTATACCTTTCTTACTAATGTTTTCATGAAAGAAGAAAAACAACTTTTCGGAATATGAAACCTGTGATAATGCAAACTAAAGCATCGATTTAAAATGTACTTAACTTTTTTTTCACTTCTTTTAATGGATTATGGAAATTCAATATCCATCTTGTTATACCTCTTTAACTTAAAAAAAATAGAAATCACTTGCAATTAACAAGCACAATATGCAGATTGCTTAATCAATATACTTTCTATTTGTGTCTAATGAAGCATATACCGATAATTACTAAAGCTTTAAACAGCATCCATTTGAAAGTAAAGCTGCTAAAAAGAAAGTAGTTTAACACAGGCTATTAAGATATTGTCTATTGCGCAATTACTCGAGAAAAGAAAATATTTTTTATGGTTACAAAAATAGTGTTTTATAAAATCAATAATGATATTTTTTCTAACTGTTTTTGAAATAGTTTTGAGGAACTTTGTTTTGTAAAGCATTGCACTTTGTACAACTGCAAAGTAGTATGAAGAAGCGTTCAGAGAGACTTAATCTTTGAACTAATTGATTTTATTAATAGTTGCAAGGAGTAAGCTGCATAAAAAATTAAGTTTTTACTAATATTAACAGTAATAATAATTATTATTTTTTCATGATATTTAATTTTCTGTGTTAATAAGAATGAGAAAAATAGCATCTGCTCCATGGTAGATTATTATATTTCTTGAACCATATAGAAGTTTTTTTGCTGAAAATTCGCAAACTGCTGCACATACAAGTTTTAGAGTTGCATGACCTGCCTTTTCTTTCATAAGTTAATTTATTTTGAACTGAAAAAAAAATTGTTCCTTATAACACTGAAACATGTGTATGTAGCTTGCTGCAAGATTTGTGCAATAAACATTGTTATTTTTAATTTTACTCCTTTTTACAACGGTATTTCTTTTTTTTTTTCTCGCATAAGAATAATCCAACCTAATTTTGACAGTAGGTAATCGTTGCAAAATTTCTGGTAGCATCTTTAAAAACCATATCCGTTCTTTTTTTTCTGTTGAGTCTTGAAAATGTGAAAGAAGCGAATGTCAAGTTTTTTTCTTAAGGATTTAAAAAAACTTTGTTTTTTGATTCGTTGCATTTATTTTTATCCTGGCGAATGTATTTTATTGTGCCATTCCAGAGAAAGTGGGCCTTTTGTCTCGTACTTGACGCTTCTTATGGACGCCGTATTGGGAAATATGCCGTATCATATGTTTCATCCACAAGTATTTACAAAAACAGCTTGCCAGTCAGTTAGAATAAAGAAGCAGGCATATTGAGATTGTTCATGAATTGTTGTTTATTAACCGCAGGTTTAAGGGTTGTTATAAGTGTTTTGTTATTCTTACCACTTTGATAAGTACTGAAATCTTGTCTAATGTCTTACGGTAAACGCCATTTTTGAGGGGGGGGGGGGTGAGTCGTATATTTTCGACGTGTACTAGAGAAGAAAATGATTAATCTCAAAACATAGACCAAGAAAACTGCATTAAAATTGCGGTACCGTAAAACAATGTATTTTTTAGGCCTAAATTACTCGTCTCTTAATTTGAAGAATTTTAAGGGTCAATCTTTATACCTAACCCACAATGCCAGATATCGATGTCATCATGATTTAAAATTAATTTAAGAAAAAACATACATTTTCTGGATAATTTATTGTCCTTGGTATTAATATTTAATCTTGAGTTACTGAAACAAATGGTTCGCTCATTATAATAATATTTTAAGTTATTTTGTTTGGAAAATTTTGTAGTTTCAACATTTAATTCCGCAGAAATTCGTACATTTTATGTATTGGCAAAGCTGTGTGTGTGCATGTATTCTATAATGTAAAGAAGTAAACACAGTATATATAGCGTTTCAGCTCATACTCGTACATGAAACCATTTAAAATATGCATACATTTCAAAACAATGCTTTTCTATATCCAAGCTAGTTTTACTTCTTGTGATTTTTGTATATGTTGTAAAGCATTTTCTCTTTTCATAAAAGTAGTGAGTGTCAGCTCTGATTTATGTCTATTGAAATAAATGGAAATATCAATGTACATGAAACTCCAAAACACAGGTTTTACAGAAATATAACAAAAAACAAATTTTCATATTCTACCAAAGAAATTATTCAAAATATTTCCTCGACAGATAATTATTTTTAAAAATCTACATAAAGAATGACTTCAGGGCATAATACGATTTAGTACACAGGGTAAATGAGAAAAAAAGTATATATTTATGTTACGCATTTGGAGAACAGTAAATGAAGGGTCAGGGGGAAAAACCACTGTAGTCACATTTGATTCATTTTGAGAAAAACGAAATTTAGACTTTACGAACTCATAAACTTCCCCAGTATACTTGTTCTAAAATGACAATAATACATGGACTACAGTGTTTTTTCACGAATATTGCATATACTATACGAAATTACACTTATTTTTCTAACAGGTGGTAGCATCAGTTTAAATTCAACAAAAAGTGGAATACCGTGGTTTTTCCCCCTGACCCTTCAAATACTTTCTCTTAACAATCAGAATGCTGTGATAGGGTCAATTTTACAGGAAGTTCCTATAATTATAGGATTTTTTTTATATTAGAAACATCTCGTAGAAGTAGCTTTATTCCGAAAGAACTTTGCTGTTTGAACTTGCTTTTGTTAATATTTAACTAGTTAAAAATTGCAGTTATCTCCCGACTCTCTGAGAAATATATTTTTCTAATATTTTTTTTGCGAATTGGGAGTAAAAGCTTATTTTTAAATCTCTAAAAATATTTTTATTGAAATATTTAATCCTCAGCCGTCCACCATGTCTAATGGTCAGAGGATTCTGACCTGGATGGCCCCTGAACTCCGACCGGGGCATGTATCTACTTTCTCTCTCCTGTCCTTGTCCTTTCTTTGTGTGAATGTGTTGTTGTACAGTGAATGGATGCCCCTCTATAAACGGGTTCCTCTGGCATAAGTGTGTACTGTGGATGTCAGACTTCACACTGAATCACGGTATATTTGGAAAAATGAAGCAACGCACTCAGAATTTCCACCCTAGATGGCACAAGATAGCAACAACAGCGTTTAAAAAAAAAAAAGAAAGCACTAATACCCAAACACTGTTAAAAATGTTCCTGAAATTTTGCGGTAAAAGTTACTGGAATCCATCTTGCCAGTAACTTTTGTGGTAAAATATTTTTTACTGTTAAATGTTACGGAAGAGAAAACGAGAATTAAAAAGCGCGAGATACGAACGACAAGGATCGAACCCGGGACCCAATTTTTCACACTGCTTCACTATCCACGGTACCAGATGAGACACATCAAGAGAGCGGAAGTAGGGTGTCATCTGCATCTCACAGTAAGTCACGTGGTGATCAATTGGTGCTGCAATCGCAATTTTGTTTTTATCGGAACAATTGACTGTAAAAATTTTCTGTACTGTAAACGCTACATTTTGCAATAACATTTACCCTAAAAGCGTCCTGAATTTTTAACAGTGTAACGAGGCATATTGATATAATACAAAACTATATTCTCTATCAAAATACAGTTGTTTAATTTAAGAATATTTTTGAGTGTCATCAGGGGTCTCAGTGGCCGAGCTGTCTAAGGCGTGTAGCCGATAACTCTGAGACGGTGGGTTCGACTCCCACCCTCGCTCCGGATGTACTATCCTTCCTTTGTGATGTAACTTTTCCATACATTGTCTGTACAAGATATATGTAATAAAAATCATGCGTAATGGAGGCAAGACACTAGATTGTAGTCCTCATCAAAAAACCTGGGCATATAGCCTTAAAACGAAACGAAACGAAACGAGTGTCATCACTTTAATTTACAAAGCATAGTTTCACTTCAAACATGAAAAAGGAGTTTTTTGATCGCCATTTATGTAACTTAAAAAAAATGTGAGATAAAATCGTCCAATGTGACGCTACCTTCTAACTGGGGTACCCATTCTGTTTTCCATATATGCCTACGGAAAATATTGTCACTAATTACATATATCTAAGACATGAAGCAGAAATTTACAGCATCTCTCTCTGAGTCACTGATAAGGAAAAACTACGTATAATACAACACCAGCTTGGTCATACCATGCGCTTTCGTCGCCATCAGTGCGAATTAGAGCTTGGTTGCCATGACCTTGTGGCGGTGCTTTAGTTTTTTTAAGAGTTGAAGATTAGTGTTATAACCTGTAACATTGGTATTACCTGTAGTTGTGAAGGTTGTAAGTGCCTGCTTGTTTCACAGTTCTGAACTGCTTTAGAGCTATAATAATCAGGTTGCACCGATTTATTGGAAATTATGAATATTTAAATTGTGTTCTTGCTTCAGTCTTAAAGTTAAATAAGTGATATTTTTAAATTTTCATTTGATTTCAAGCATAATTATGGAGTACGGCACAGTTTAGAGGAAAATAAGGAGCATGGGGGTCAAGTAAGCTTTTTTTTTTAAAGAAAGAATAGATATGCGAAAATAAAGATGAAATTGCTGCTTTGGTGTGGTTGCGATTTTTCGCTTACGGTTGTACACAAAATTGCTCTAAATTAGAGAACCATGTATCTATATACATAAAAGACTACTTTTGTATGCGTATGACCGGGGTAAACTTCAAAACTACTGGACCGATTTTAACCATTTTTTCACCGTAGATAGCTGCAGCAACAGGGAGCATGATAAGCTATAATTTATTTCGAAAAATCTTAGTTTAAAAAAGTTATTATGGAAAATAGTAAATTTCATACATTTTCCCCATTAAATGATTAAATTTTCAGTCCATTGTTGCAAAATATTTGTTGCCTGGCAACAACAATATTAATAGTGATCATAATAAAAATGTGAACCAAGGCTTCTCTGGAGTAAGTATGAAATTTATTGCTTTCTTAGGATTTTTAGATTCATCTGTGCCATTAATCGCTAACGGGACTAAATAAAAATAGAATTGATTTTGGCAACAGTTAGAGAACAGAAAATGTTTTTCGTCAAAAAATTTTTTAAGTTAGGTACATAAGATGTTTTCACCAATGTAGTCATAAGTATATAAACTAATGATGGGACTTATTTTACGTGTAATGTTTGGAAATACTTGACTCCAGTGCGATTGATTTTACAGGGGGCGACAGAGAAACTTGCTGATTTTAATTGGATGCTAATTAGCAAGGAGTGGTCAGAAGTCAGTGGGAAGAGTCTCATTTTAAAGAGAGGGTCCTGAAGTTTTGTTATCTCATAGTTTAGTTGTCGCCATGCGTTAGACAAAGGAGCAACGAGCGTTCGCCGCCGAATCTTACTTTTCAAATAATCTTTCGGTGGGCGCCACTCAACGTGCCTTCCGAACTCGGTTCAAAATTCAGCCCGTTGTTCCCATTCCTGGCTGGGAATCGACTGTTTTGTGGGCGAAAACATTCAGGGAAAGTGAGAGTGTGGCAAACAAAGGCCCAGGAGGTCAACGGATTTCCAGATCCCTAGAAAACGTCGAAAAAGTGAGGGAGCCGTTTTTGCGCTCTCCCAGGCGTTCGGCGCGTAAACAAGCTGCTGCTTTGGGGATTTTTGATTGGACACTGAGACGAATTCTTCACAACGAACTCCAGTTTCATCCCTAAAAACTTGCTGTGGTTCACCAGTTGAGTGATAACGTCTCCTTGAAATTTGACGTACCGTGGCCGGCCCGCTCTTCCGATTTGACACTCTGTGACTATTTTTATGCGGGTATCTCAAATCGATCGTTTACAACGACAAGCCCCGGACCCTGCAACGCCTGAAGAACAACATCCGGTTTGCTATCACCAACATCCCATCAGTCGATATGCTCGAAAAAGTGCAACAAATCTAGGGTACATGAGTGCATCATTATCAGGGGCCGTCATTATTCCCGATGTAGTTTTTAAATCTAACTAAAATAAAAATTCAGAATGGGTACCATATCTTATTAAAAGTAGCAAACTGATACATGATGTACTTTACCCTTAGTTGACTTTTCAAGTCTGCAAGTTTCTCCGCCACACCCTGTACCAAGCTTATAACATTTCCGATTTACCTAAACATTATTTGTAGCTTGCATTTGTATTTAAGGTGTGTAATACAGTTTTTTAGTTTGTCCAATCAGAAAAAATTTCCATTGTTTACAGAAGTAGCCATTGTGTGTATAGATATGCACTTTAATGTTGAAAAATTTATGAACGAGTGTCACTAAAACACCATACCCGGCCGAAACGCGGGCAGGGCTGTGTACCCGGCTAGTTTTATTTAAAGCATAATATAATAAGTTATTTATTGATTATATTAGTTGTAAATTACAAGAACAAAGGGTATCCCTATATCCGGTGCTTGCACTCTTGATATTTTGTTCAAAAATAATTATACAGATTACACAAAAAAAATATATATATTGATAATAGATTTTTATAAGCACAATGTATGAGGGGAATTATTTTTTATAGTTTTCTTGACATTTATATTTATTTAGAAATATAGATTACTAAATAAATAGAGATATATCACTGAAAAGATAGATATGAAAATATATCGATTAAAGAACTTTTCACACAGTTGCTCAATGTAATAGAAAAGCAGCTGGAGGTGACATTTTGGCGTAAATGTTAAATGGCATAAAAAGCAATGTGCACAAGTAAATATTGCCCACAAAAATTAGAAACATATTAATTGACTTAATAAAACACAATGAACTTTAAGTGTTTCATTTTTCATGGAATATAAATAATTAAATATGATTTAATGTAATGATTAATGCAATGATTGGAGATTTAAAAAAATGAAAACAGAACTACATAATACTTTTCTTAGTTATGGCATCGATTAAAAATAACAAGAAAAACTATATATCGTTATACTTTTGTTTGATTTTTTTGTTTATTATTTTACGTTTTATTTTTCTTTTTATTTATTTCATTTTTGAATGTTTTTAATGATAAAGATTCTAAGTAAATTCTGATAGTATCCAAATGTTAAATAAGTGATAACAGTTTCAAATAACTTCAGGGAATGCGGTAATGCATCACGTGTATTTCCGATACCATCTTATTCATCATTTACTATTTGTTAAAACATATTTTTAACCGTAAAAATGTCCCTTGAATATAACGTAGAGCCCACTATATTTTAGAGAGAAATGTGGGCAATGTTTGGATATTCATATTGACTTTCAGTAACGTAGGATCGTTTATTTCAGGAAGATTTTTTGGGTTTCATGTTAACACTCTGAAGCTGTCCTCTAGGGAAAAGATAAAAAGATTTTGGATCTATGATTAACTAAATTAAATTGCTTATAGCTAATAAGTGTTTTTTCTTAAATAACAGAGTCAAAGACTTTTATGAGCATGGAAAAAATCCCCAAATGTTTGGAATAACTTATCTTATCTCTCACTCTTTTTTGCTACCTTAAATCAAAAGGTGAAAGGTTTGCTCAGTTATTTAACAAGCTGACAACAAAGTTCATAAAAAGTAAATCGGGTACAAAGATAAGTATTATAATATTGCCATTGGATCAGTTATGCATATAGATTAGTTTATTATAATAATTTATGTCAAACCACTCTAAATTGCATATAAATAATGAGCGATTATAAAAAATATATATGTGATAAAAGTGTATTTTTTGGACACATATACTTTCATATAAGCATTCAAATTAAGGTTGACATTTACAAAATAAGAAAAAAGAAAATAAATAAAAGAAAGAAAGAACGGAAATGATATGTATTGTTTTTTCTGTTTCTCTTCTAAATAAAAGTATTTAAAAACTTCATTTCTCCTAAATTATATGTGAATGCTACTCTTAGTTTTTTGTTTCGAATAAAACTTCCATTAATGACAAAAAAATATCTCTCATTAGATAGCATAAGAATTTCACATGAAAATCCCCAATTAGACATTCTGACATGTGCGTAATAGGGTGTATCGAAAAAAACTTTTTTTCGAAATTCAATTTACTAAGTTGATAAAAAGTTGCCCCTACCTACCCACATATTCCACAAAAAATTTCAGTCTAATCAGAAATTGTTTAGGTGTTCCGCACGAGGTCTAAAGTTTGTGAAGTTCTTCAAAAATATGATTTTTTAAAAAAAAAATTTAAATATTAAGAATATATGTTAAAAATAATTCAAGTTGAAAAATGTATACCGCAAAGTTGGAGGACAAAATTGGGTTAAAAAAAAAGTATGTTAAACAACATTTAAATATCCCACATTTATTCTGAACTTACGTAATTTTCACCCAAACTAGCATTTTACAAGGCCATGCGGCTTGGTTAGAAACTTGTTTATGAATGTGGAATCTAACTGAATTAACACTTGAAACTGGGATTCATCTGTGATTTATGTGAAATAAAAAGTAAAATAATATAAACTATAAACAGAATCTAAGCCCATCGTCACACAGTGCCCGCGTTCCATTGGGGTTCCCGTGATGGTAAACGAAATACAGCTCCGCTAGCGTAGCTGCTTTAGGATGGCAGAATATATATATCTTTGGTTGAGGAAACAGACTCTAAATATTTCGGACATGGTGCTCCAGTAAATGGCCCAGGAAAAGAAATTGTAGCTTCAGTTTCACGATTTCTAGAAAAAAAAAAGTTTTATTGATAAAGAACATAAAAGCTGTCGGTTGTGATGGGACATCAGTTAACACTGGAAAATCAAATGATGCTATTAGACTTCCAGAAAAGTCTTTGGAACCCTCGCTACAAGCCGTGGTATGTTTTCTTCATTTAATGAATTACCACTTAGAGAGGTAACGGTGGCTCTTGATAGACCGACTACTGGACAAAATTCTTTTAGTTGACCTATTGGAGAATTCTAACAATATTGCTAAGATCTACCAGTCATGAACTTTAAGAAAAATAGAACGCTTTTTACCAGAAGTTGATGTCAAAGAATTGGGCCAAAAATACTTATGGAATGTGTCAAAAGCTGTAATGTCTGGCAAATGTTCTCAAAATGTAGCAGAAAGGAACCCTTCAAGCTTTTCCCATGCAAGATAGCTTCTTTACAATGTGGAATGGATAACATTTTGGAGTTTTGTATCCAAATACTTGTTGCAATCTATGATCTTAAAAAAGTGCTTAAATGCATGAATAATTTTATACTGAGATTCGATTGTGAAAAAGCAGAGAGCATAAACCTTTATTATAAATTCTGCTAGTTTATTTAACTCTGAACTTAGATCACTACTTGCGATGTATAGCCTCAAAACTTTGTCATCGTGAGCCATCTTGCATGGGAAAAGCTTGCAGGGTTCCTTTCTGCTAAATTTTAAGAACATTTGCCAGACATTACAGCTTTTGACACATCCCATAAGTATTTTTGACTCAATTCTTTGACATCAACTTCTGTTAAAACGCGTTCTATTTTCTTAAAGTTCATGACTGGTAGATCTTAGCAATATTGTTAGAATTCTCCAATAGGTTAACTAAAAGAATTTTGTCCAGTAGTCGGTTTATCAAAAGCCACCGTTAACTTTCTAAGTGGTAATTCATTAAATGAAGAAAACATACCACGGCTTGTAGTGAGGGTTCTAAAGACTTTTCTGGAAGTCTAATAGCATCATTTGATTTTTCAGTGTTAACTGATGTGCCATCACACCTATAGCTTTTATGTTCTTTATCAATAAAACTTTTTTTTTAATAAATCGTGAAACTGAAGCTACAATTTCTTTTCCTGGGCCATTTACTGGAGCACCATGTCCGAAATATTTAGAGTATGTTTCCTCAACCAAAGATATATGTTCTTCTGCCATCCTAAAGCAGCTACGCTAGCGGAGCTGTATTTCGTTTACCATCACGGGGGCTCCTATAGAACGCGGGCACTTTTACTTTTTACTCCGCATAAATTACAGGTGGATTCCAGTTTCAAGTGTTAATTCAGTTAGATTCCACATTCATAAACAAGTTTCTAACCAAGCCGCATGGCCTAGTAAAATGCTAGTTTTGGTGAAAATTACGTAAGTTCAGAATAAATGTGGGAGATTTAAATGTTGTTTAATATACTTTTTTTCAAACCCAATTTTGTCCTCCGACTTTGCGGTATACATTTTTCAACTTGAATTATTTTTAACATTTATTCTTAATATTTAGAAAAAATTAGAAAAAAAAAATCATTTTTGAAGAAATTAACAAATTTTAGGCCTCGTGCGGAACACCTAAACAATTTCTGATTAGACTGAAATTTTTTGTGGAATATGTGGGTAGGTAGGGGCAACTTTTTATCAACTTAGTAAATTGAATTTCGAAAAAAAGTTTTTTTCGATACACCCTAGTGCGTAATAGTCTTGTTCTCCTATATCCCTAAACTATACTATAACATGTATATACTCATAAATTATACGTAAAACACAAAGTTATACATTTGTAAAGCGAAAACAGTATTAAAAGTGTATTTATTTTAAATCTTATATTTTAACCCTTTTCTGCGCATCACTATTGCTGTAATGTGAATAAAATTGTGTTAAGTAACCATAAAATATTTACAAAATAAATGTATTCGCTGCTTATGAAGAACCAATTATTCCTTGAAACGCACTTTAAAACACCATCAAATTTATAAACACTACAAAGCAGATAAATATTCTCTTCTGTGACCTCACATACATTACTTTTTTGTATCCAATGGTTCATATCTTTTAAAACCAGAACTCCAGTTTGAGCACATAAGGATTAGTTAAGCTTAAATACACACTTCAAATATATATATATATATATATATATATATTTATAAATAGAAGTATAAAATCTTGTGAAAAATCTGTTGAAAACTGAAGTAAAGATAAAATTCCCAAAAGACCCTGGGGCCTTCATCATCACTACTTTGTTTATGTTAATATATATATATATATATATATATATATATATATATATATATATATATATATATATACAAAAAAGTGATGTATGTGAGGTCACAGAAGATAAGAAAGTATTTATCTGCTTTGTAGTCTTTATGAATTTGATAGTGTTTTAAAGTGCGTTTCGTATATTACGTTATTGAAAAATTAAAAACCACCAATTAAAACAAGGCCTCAATTTTTGTTTTTTCTGCACTGGTTTTGCAATTTCAAAAATGGGCCATTGAAAGGTTTGAATTTTTAGATTCAATATATCACCAGCAAACCAGATTAACCTGAAGCAAAGTACACTTCATTGAAAAAATATTTTAGTAAAAAAATCATTATCCTTTTGCTTTTTTTTAACGTAATATCAAAGATTGACAACGTCATAGCTTACAGTTCAGACTTTCTACTGCAAAATTTACGCAACGTATGATTGTGAAATTTGGAACAAAATTTGGTCCGCGTACTAACAAATTGCCTTACAAAGCAGATTTTTTTTTATTTGACTAAGATTTCTTAAAATTTAGTTTTAAATTATGCAATTCGCAACTCACTCGTCCTTTTCTTTTTCACTCCAAGAGAGAAGTTTTGTAATTGAAGTGAAGACATCTGCAACTTTCTTACATGTGCTTTTGCTAACATTTTTCAAAATAAATCTTTCTATTTTACTGTTCAGCTTTATTTCGTAATGTTTTCTTCAAATGATTAAATACAGCTGCAGTTATTGAGCAATAAATCATCCATTCTTTTACTTAATTTCCTCGAATTATTTATGAAAAAACTCTTATTACTCTTTTTTAGTTTGGTAAGAGGTAGAAAACTTTGTTTAAACCATTTTTCTGCTGTGTTTTTCTATAACTATTTACTAGTTGACTAAAATTTTTAGCTCCACCATGTAGATGAGGACTTTTAACCTTTCGATTATAATGATGTCCTCAAGGTATGAGCCTATTTTCAGCTCTATGCGACTTTTACCAAATTTTAACATTTTTTTTTTTTTTTGATCGGGATAGATAATAATTTCTGTAAATGTTCCGCAAAAATTAAAAAGAAAAAAAGCTAAAATTTAAAATAAATGGTCAAGTAAATAAAAGGCCATTAACAGAAAATAAAATATCGCTAAAATCCGGACTAGTTGAAAAAAAAAAAACCTTACAAGCTCTGTTACGCATGATTAATCTCTCAAAGTGAGAATGTTTTTGTATTATTAGTTTGAGAGCTAAACCACTCAGTGATGTGACCTTGCGATGATTTAAGAAATAAACCAAAGAGGCAAAACGTCATAATTTTACGAGGAAAAGGCAGATGTCTTTAAATAATTTTTTGATTTACTTACGCTATACCTTAACATTATAGTTTCTGCTCTGAGTTGTTTAAAGTCGAAAATTCTGAATTTGGTTACAGCAGAGAAAATCCTTTAAATTTTACCACAGGCAAAGCCATGGCGGATAACGCTAAAGTTCAATGTTTTTTTTTTTTTTTAATTAACAAACAAAAGCTCTGCTACAGTTTTTAGAGTTTTTTAAGTCACCTATGAAACTGGTAAAAAAAGAAAGCTATGATAAGTGTTCAGTTTTTTTTTTTCTTTTTTTGGCGCTATTTAATATTCGTCAGTAGAATTAATTATGTTAAAAAAAAAACGAAATGCGTCATACTTTAACTTCATTGAATTTGCGCTAAATAAACTATTCATACCCAAACAAAGACAAGAACGATTCAATAAGATTGGAAATTATATTAGTTGAAGTGTTAAAATTTAACATCTATTTTTAGGAAACAAATTTTAATGAAAAAATTAATTGGTTCCAAGTAAAAGGCATTGATTTGAGCCATTTTTTTCAACGAGACTGTAAACACATATATTCTTTCACAAGGAAAATATCTCCCGGGTATTTCTTTAATTACCACACGTTTTTTGAGAATTCAAGAAGAAAAGAGGTATTAAATATCAAATTTTTCAAAAGCATAGATTTCAGTAATTTTCTAAGTTAATGACTTTTTACCAAATCCTTGCATATTTAAGAAAATTAACATCAAGAATTCAGTTAATAATTTTAAAAATGCATAAAACGCCTTTGGAGATTAAAAATATCTCAGTTTTGTATTCAAACCTTTTTGAATCAACGGAAAAATATACACGTTTTCTCATTATCTCGACTTATTTTTTTAAAATGAGTAATGTAATGCGAAGCTCTCGATTATTATGTGCTTTTCTTTAGAAATCTTCAGTTTTATGGTAATGTAACAGGTATTCATATTCTATTTTTCTTGTTATACCTTGTGTTAAGGAGCTTAATTGCGTGGCCATATAGTACAAGACGTTCTACTAGAACTGAACGAGACGGTTTTCTCCAATGGCAATATTAACTCTGTTAAATCAGTTGTAATTAATTGAAATCACTTATTTTATTCAAATGCCTTTCAAAAAATAAAATGAAAAGGCAATGCTATTTTTACTGGACAACAATTTGAATGAGTATGTTGTGTCGTTTTCGAGGAATATACATAAATGCGTATTAACTTAATTGGACTCCTTAGCTACTGAACCGATTTTAACCAAATTTTGCAAGCAGTTTCAGTTTGGTCCTACTTAAATGATAGGATAGTTTTTATCTCAATTTAGGACCGCAATATATTTTTTATTGCAAATTATCTATTTAGCTACCAGCTTTTCTGTATTCTTGGCTTTAGTCCAGGCTAGTGTCCATTGAAATGTCATCGAACCTAAAATTTTTACATATATGACATTTTTTGGCGGTTTCTATATGAATGTGACCTGCTGATTCCGAATCCGTTGAGTGCCAGACGCTAAACCTTGAGCATTTTTGTCAAAATGGCGAAATCCAATATGGCTGTTGTAAAAGGTACGAAGCAAATTAATGCAATCGTGCGTGCAATGAAACATTTTATACACTTAAAAATGATTGTACTCTTTAGTCAAAATATAATTCCATTGAAAATTTGTATTTATGAAAAGTATACGAATAAAAAAATTATCAAAATGGTAAAATTCAAGATATCAGCCTAAAAAGTTGTAAGGTTTGTTTTCAGGTATTAATCATTTTTTAAACCGTAATTTACATGAAAGTAGAATGTTTTAACAAAGATAAATGTTTAAAATGATATGCAGGGGGCATAAAAATGTGATTTAGCCTAAAAATAACACTTTAAAAATATTTAGAAACATTCCAAACTTAAGTTTCGGGATTTTGCCGGTTTAAACCAATTTCCTGCAAGAAACAAGTTTCTTTTGCGAAAAAGTTTCTCATATTGATACAAGTTGCATGAATGCGAACTTCTCACCGGTGTGAAACGTATTTTTAACTACCAGTTGGAAGGTATATCCAACGTGTTTGTTTAGTGTTTCGTCTTCAGCTGGATTATAGATTGTTCAGATTGACATCACCCAAGTAAGGGCATGTGCAATCTCTCGATATTGTAGTTTTGGATGAATTTCAAACAAATTAGCGGATCAGCTATTTGCTTGAAATTTCTGCCTTAGCTGTAGCCATATTTGTTAAACTGCTTCAGGAGCTTTCCTGGTAAGCCAGAAAGGTGCCAAACTGCTACCATCAACCTATCTCAAAGTTTTTTGCAAGTTTCCGATTTATTGCCGTAAAGTGACTGACTTTTGTTTGGAAGCGTTATAAATTCTTTAGCTGGGTTTTTGACTTTAGCAGGATACTTTCCTGATTTCTTGCAAAAATTGCAAGCAAATAGCTAAGCCGCTTATTTGTTTTGCAATTCATCCAAAACTACAATATCGAGAGATTGCACATACCCTTACTTGGGTGAAGTCAATCTGGACAATCCATTATCGAGCTGAAGGCAAAACACTAAACAAACAGATTGGATATACCTTCCAACTGTTAGCTAAAAATATCTTTCACACCAGTGAGAAGTTCGCATTCATGCAACTTGTATCAATATGGGAAACTTTTTCGCAAAAGAAACTTGTTTCTTGCAGGAAATTGGTTTAAACCGGCAAAATCCCGAAACTTAAGTTTGGAATGTTTCTAAATATTTTTACAGCGTTATTTTTTGGCTAAATCACATTTTTTATGCTCCCTGCACATCATTTTAAACATTTATCTTTGTTAAAACATTCTGTTTTCATGTAAATTACGGATTAAAAAATGATTAATACCTGAAAACAAACCTTACAACTTTTTAGACTGACATCTTGAATTTTACCATTTTGATAATTTTTTTATTCGTATACTTTTCATAAATATAAATTTTCGATAGAATTCTATTTTGACTAAAGAGTACAATCATTTTTAAGTGTATAAAATGTTTCATTGCACGCACGATTGCATTAATTTGCTTCGTACCTTTTACAGCAGCCATATTGGATTTCGCCATTTTGACAAAAATGCTCAAGGTTTAGCGTCTGGCACTCAACGGATTCGGAATCAGCAGGTCAAATTCATATAGAAACCGCCAAAAAATGTCATATATGTAAAAATTTTAGGTATATGGCCTTCTAGCCTGGACTACTTCTATAAGATTAAATCTGCTGCTGGGTTGTCAGTTGCTTCGGAAGCAAAAAGCAATAGTGGTAACGATCAAGGATGTCGAATTGGTTTCTGGCATATTCGTCCCGATTCTCTTAATTTAAATTGTGCGTGTAAGTATTATTAAATCAATATTCGGAAAAGTATTTTTTGCTCACTTCTCCTTTACTTAATTCAATTTATTAAAGCAGTTTAGATACTTAACATATGCTATTTGTATGTTTTAAAAATATTTTTCACTCATGTTTAGGTACAAATATTTTTTAGGAAAATTATTTTAGTAAAAAGTATCATACCCTTTTCAAGCTTTGAGTTATAAAATATTCATATTGTTTAGTGATTTTTATGTCAGGTGTATTTAGACAAAGAAAGGCTCACTGCAGTATGTGATCTTTTACCTATGTAATATTTAAATTTTTAGTGATTTAGTTCAGAATTGTATTTGCTAAACGTATCTATCTGCAGCAATAAATTTGCAAATTATCGTTCAAAAATACATTTGGTATTATCAAAAACAAATTCTTAGGAGGGAAAATGTACGGTTTTATGGTGCGAAGATTAAAATTATTTCTATACACACAATTTTTACCGTCACATTGCTTTGAAATATAAATATACACCTGATAGTTTGCGATTCAAAATTCGACTGTTTCGTAAATATCGTACCTTTTCGGATTTTTAAGTTATACAATATTCATTTTTTTGTGATTTTGTATTTCAATTGTATTGTAATAAAAAAAGGTTTTACTGTAATTTGTGAACTTTTACCTGGGTAATATTAAAATTTAGAGTGAGTTTGCTCAAAATTGTATTTTCTAAACGTACCTCTCTGCATTCATAAGTTTTCAAATTATTACTATTATAACTTATTTTTTATTTTTTTATTATTTTTCCTTAGTAAATACAAATGTATTCTTGGACGACAATTTGCACATTTATAACCGTAGGTAGTTGGGTAGTTCGCTCAGTATAAAAATTTTTAAACTAAATCACTCTAATTTTCAATTCTACACAGGTAAAATTCGCAAATAACAGTAGAACTTTTTTTAAATATCTTTTATTTAGGTGCGATTATTAAAATTATTTCTATGCACACTATTTTTACAATATTCATTTTTTTGTGATTTTGTATTTCAATTGTATTGTAATAAAAAAAATTTTTACTGTAATTTGTGAACTTTTACCTGTGTAATATTAAAATTTAGAGTGATTTTGATCAGAATTGTATTTTCTAAACGTACCTCTCTGAATTCATATTTATATAAAGTTGATCTCTATAACGGTAATAAAGTTTTTCCTTTCTTTTGAAACATTATAGTTTAACCCATACCTTAGCCACAGTAACGCGTGGCCGGCTATACATATAGAACACAGAGGGGGTCATTCCATGTCAAGTGTACGAGGTGTCCCCACTCAACCCCCTCCAATTTTGATAAAAATATTTTTTGGAAGTACATCTAAGACTTGCTTGAAGCCATACCAAATTATAGCTCCATAAGCCCTATACTTCAGCCAATATAAATTATTTTGTAAAGGCCTCTTTTTCGTGTCTTGAAAAAAATGACCAAATCGTCAAGTTTGTGCTTTTATTACTCGCGACCTAAGACAATTATATGGCTCAAATTTGGTGATTCTGATCACTGTTTAGGGTAGAATAGCCTACTTGTATAGCAAAAGCTCAATGCATTGTAGATTTTTTGCGATTTGATGCCAAAGTTGGTAAAAAATCGTATTTTGGCAAATTTTGACAATGTGTTACCAGCTTGTATCTGCTGAGAGAATGACTTTCTAAAGATAATTCTTTCCTCGTTTATAGCCTGATAGTTCGTCCGAAAGGTGTGCCAGTGTCATCTTGATAGCTAAAATAATTTCTGAATTATGCGAGTTGAAATTCCAGTCAAAAATATTTTTGTTTCAATTTTAAAGGGCAATATCTCACAAGGGTCATCTTGAACTTCAACTTTCTTCACATGATTGGAAAGAGCACACTTTTTTTAACGAACAAATGTTAGTTTTATTTTTGAGACAAACCAGTTCAAGGATAAATTGCAGATCAAAAAAGGGGGGGGGGGTCAAAAATTCCCACGTGAAATCAAAGAAAAAAAAGCATAGATCGTAAAAATTCACGTCAATTTGCTCTAATAAAATTTGAAGAAGCTATTGTACTTATGTTCTGATGGAAAAAAACCTTTTTGAGATATTTTTGAACTTTAGTTTTTGTGTGCGCATCCGTAAGTACCAAAGAAATGCCAAAAAATAAAGTTTCGTTTTTGACGAAAATAATTATCTTTTTATCGCTGCTCTAAGAGCTTGAGTCTTTTCCTACGTGTTATTTTAAAGTTCTTGAAATAGAATTTCGGATGATATGTCACTTGGTAAGGTTGTAGGTCATTAATATTTCAAGGTCATAAAAAGCATTTTTCTATTTTTCATCATTTTTTTTAATGAGTAAATTTAAATCATAGGCTGAATATCTAGACACATCCTTTTCAGTATAAAGAATGGATTTTCAATTACTACTTATCATATTTTCAATTATTATTGTTATCATTTACATGACGGAAATAATTGCAACATTCAACTCTATCGAAAACTTTCGTTATTACTTTTTAGAATAATGGCTTTGCAGTCCCATTATACATATTTACACACCATATTAATTGTTTTAGTTATTTATTTGTCTCATTTATTATTTATTCTTATTTTTAATTTTTTGAAAAATTAAACAATGCTTTTTATGACCTTAAAATATTAATGACACCGTGCAAAGTGACAGATCATCTGAAATTCTGTTCCAAGAGTTTTAAGATAACTCCTAGAAAAGACTCAAGCTCTTACAGCAGCGATAAAAAAAAGAATTATTTTTGTTAAAAATGTTACATACACTGAAGTTACATAAGTACAATAGCTCCTTTAAATTTTATTTTATTAGAGCAAATTGACATGAACTTTACATGAACTTTTATGAACATTTATGACATGAACTTTTAAGTTCCATGTCTTTTTTTTTTTTTTTTTTGATTTCAAGTAGAATAACGTACACATTTTTAATCTGCAATATCCCCTTGAAACTGGTTTGTCTCAAAAATAAAACCAGCGTCTTTTATTTAATAAAAGTGTGTTCTTTCCAATAATATAAAGAAAATTGAAATTTAAGATGACCCTTTTGAGATATTGCCTCTTGAAATTGAGACAAAATTGAGGGAAACCATTTTTAACTGGAATTTCAACTCGAATTATTCTGTAAGTTTTTGAGCTATCAAGATGCCACTTGCACACCTTTTGGACATACTAACAATCTACAAACGAGGGAAGAATTATTTTCAGAAAGTCATTCTCTCGGCAGATACAAGGTGATAATCCATGGTCAAAATTTGCCAAAATACGATTTTTTACCAACTTTGGCAGCAAATTGCAAAAAATCTACAGTGCATTGAGCTTTTGTTACACAAGTAGGCTATTCTACCCTAAACATTGATCAGAATCACCAAATTTGAGCCATATAATCGTCTTAGGTCGCGAGTATTAAAAGCATAAACTTGACGATTTGGTCATTTTTTTCAAGACCCGAAAAAGGGAACTTTACAAAATAATTTTTATTTGCTGAACCATAAGGCTTATGGAACTATAATTTGGTATGGTTTCATGCAAGTCTTATATGTACATCCAAAAAATTTTCTTCAAAATCGAAGGGGGTCGAGTGGGTTTTTTTTTCGAAATTTGGGACACTTGACATAGAATGACTCAAAGTCCAAATGTGTGTGTCCTGGGTGAACTCTAAAAAATACGGACTAAATTCATTAAAATGTTTACAGGTGTTAGAAGCACAGAGGTGACCTGTAACCTTTTCAGAAAAAAAAAAATCGAGGATTTTTATTTTAATTTTATTTTAATCTTAAAAATGGCTCTTTCTACTCGAAATCATTGTCGTATAGTCTTGATTTTAGTTTCATTATAAAGAGCTGGAAAAAAAACGAGATAGTCTTGCTACCATCGAAGGAGGAATGGAGGAGTTTTACACTATATCACCAAAAGTATTGGGATACTTTCACAATTTCGGGTTTTAAAGGATTTCGCGAGAAATGAAAGAACATTTGTCTATAACATTTATCAGATAACTCGGAGATGGTCGAAAATAATGTCTCGGCTGCTTATATGTTCATAGGTGCATATGCACTTGCTGACGGGCCAGCAAAATGACCCAACATTCTTTAGAGAACTGAGCAAAATATAAATTTTGGCTGAAATTTGAGTGACATTTTTTTCGTGATCAAAATACTTCCTTTAGGGCAATGCGTAAGGGCATCAGCGTAAAACGCGACCGAAACTGAAGGCAGAAACCGAAAATCGGGGTACTTTCCACAGGAACAATATTGAATAAATTTTACGCTTCTGCCTAATTTTTCTGCTTTACGTTGATGTGGAGCATGGCCCTTACTCCGCAAAAGGAAGTAGTAAAAAAAAGATTTGTAATGAGATCCCCGAATAAAAATAAATCGCCCATGCATTTGGGGTACAAAGGGGGGGGGAGGCAAAAACGTTTTTGAACCATAATTCATCGAAAATAGTTGGAAATAACATGCAAGTTTTAGAAATTGGTCTACATAATCTGTTTAATTAAAGTCGTCGGAACTTAAATAGTGGTATGTGACAAAATTGAAAAATCTAATTATTTGGTACACTTGTTTGAACTACTCGATTAACTTCCTGGTTGGCAGATAGACTTACTTGAGAGTTACTAGCTTTACTGTGTCACTTTTTTTTTCACTTTCTTTTCATTTCAACAAATCAGCAAATAAAATAGATTGCATTAATAAATAAAGCATTAAATGAAGAACCCCTTAAAATTTTACTTATTTTATTCTATGTTTAGTTGTACCTACTGTTAAATAATTCGTATATCCTTTTCGAGAAGGTGTGTCACAACCTTTAAATAATATAATATACTTCTATCTCTCCTCGATAAGAGAAACTGTCACGAACTACATGTTTGAAAAATTTATTCAAAAGAAGTTAATGACAGTTTTGTAAGAACCGAGGTTCCCTATCTACACAATTGTGATTTCTGCCGTTCAGATGACATTCCTCTGACACACCCAATGAGCCAAATGAAGCAAATACACGTTTTTCTAGTTTTTTACCATCTGATCTTTAGCTGAATTGTTCAAATCTGTTACAACGTGAGAAATAGTGTAATTTCCTTTATTTTCTTCTTTTGTTTTTGAGTGATTTATATTAATGAGACATTTTTAGAGAATCATTTTCGGATAGCTCAAAATTCTGTACATACCGAAAAAGGACATTTTAAGTTTTATATTACAGTACATTCCCGATTATCCGCGGAGGCACGGGTATCGCTGATAACGAAAAACACGGATAATCCGAAAAAAGCATAAAATAAGGGGTAAAGAAGATAAAAAACGTCTTTTGCTTAAAAATAATTGCATCCCACTTAAAACGTGATCTGTACAAACAGTGACGATTTGTACAGCATAAAAAATATTTGTATTTGAGGTTCTCAAGCATGTAAAATCTATAAAGAAGTGGTACTTACAATAACGCCCAGGTAAAATAATTTATTGGAGGAAGTACGCCGCACTCTTGGGTAAGAAAAACGAAATTTAAATTCGTGCTTTTTCTAAAAAATCATTTATTAGTGTTAGTTTCTTTCCCGAACCCTCGCGGATGATCCGCTCGTGGATAATCGAGAGTTTACTGTTCTTAAATGAAAAGGTGTTCAAATGAACTTGTAGTCAATAGTCTTGTGATGAACGCAGTTACATGTTTTCTAAATTATTGTTTTATCGTAACACTTATTCCATTCCATGTATCCCATCCACTTTTACAATCATTGAAACAAATGTCAGTAAAATAACGTGTAAAATTTATTTAGCAAAGAAATTGTGCCAACAATCATAATGTGAGGTAGAGCTCAATTTGGAAAAGAAAGCAGTTTTTTTTTACTTAAACTGATTAAAATCCATTTGGTTTTTTTTCTTGAGTGCGACTAGTTTAATAATTGCGACTTTTGACTGCAGTAAAATTTGGGCTCTACCTTTGAAAGTAAAAGAAATAAATGATTACATGCACATTCATTACCTCCAACTACTCAACCCCCTATATTCCATATGGTTTGAATAATACTTAACCAGTATTTCTTATCCTTTTTGCATTTACAAACCAGTTATGATCTCAATTTCTTTGCCCCCTCATAAAAATGAAACTAAATGTAATTGTGAGTACTTTGACTGGAAGATACGAAAGCTGATATACAACTTTAAACTAAAATTGGCACTAAATCGGATTTTTTTTTTTTTTTTAAAGAAAGAAAGACAAGGAAAAAAATGTTTTTCCAGTTTTTTACTAGACACTGATATTTAAATTATATTTTACTTCTGGAGGCGCTGATGCTCAATTAAGCTCTATATCCCCCCCCCCCCCATAGGAGGCCGAACATTTCATCTGCCGTATCATAACTAAATTGCTTGCACCATTTTCTCATACACATTTTCAAACAAGTTGGGATTGAAAATTGTTAACGCTAGATGTATTTTTTATTTTGTTTTTAGCGTCGCTCTGTTTAAACAGGCATATCGCGGGTGTGATTAAATTTTACAGAAAAAGTTGAAAAAATTGGAATCACAATACTTTTTCTGCTTACCCTCGTGGATCCTTCAAATTTTGGTTATACTCAAGACCTTTGGAGTCATAAACAACAGTAATGTTTCCTTTAATTAATGCATTATAATTATTGGATGTTACATGCATTTTTTAAAGTTCACATACTTTTTAATGGTACCGTAAAGTCGGGCTACTTGGACCCACAAGGGGGGTTACTTGAGCCCACAGTAAAATGATAATATCTGGGTTTGGTACTAGCGTTAGAGACTGCGGAGTGCTTCTACCTAGCGGAAAAACGAGGAACTACGTGCAAGTCTTCAACTAATAAGTACCAAGCCTAGATTTTATCATTTTACTGTAATGGGCTCAAGTAACCCCCTAGGGTCCAAGTAACCCGACTTTACGGTAACAAAAAGAAAAAAACACAATCATAGTAAAATTTAGTTTGTGCAATAAAAATAATAATTTTAGTGCAGAGCTTGCAATAAATAAATTTATTTACAACTGTTACAGATCTGAAACAAATGATTTTTGCAAGTGAATTTCAAACACTATTGTCATTTTTTTCTGCTTTTTCTATCCAGTTCTCTTGGACAAAATTTGCAACTGGGCTTTTTTTTTTTTTTTGGCATGTTGGGGCAGTGACTTGAAGGGTCTTGTGTGAAAAAAATGCAATTCGGGAAAAATAAAATAAAATAATACAATTATTGCACATAACAAAACTGAAGGAATTAAAGTTACAAAATGCTCTTAAAAACAAATGGTTGATTAACAAGATATAGTAAACAGAAATTGCATTGGGGTGAAATATGATCCCATAGGCCCACGATGATTAAAATGTAAATTTTGTTCTAATGCAAAAAAATAAAACCATTAACAGAAAATCAAAGAATTTAAATATTTTTCCTTCCATAAGTATATGGGAAAAAAAGCTTATTACAATACAATTATATTGAAAGTAATAAAAAGAGAAAATCCTTAGTTAGGAACGGCTAAGAGCTACTACAGTGCCCCCCCCCCACTAATCAAATCACTGGATTATAAAATCAGCCGCTTTATAAAATCAAGTATGGAAGAACAGAATCATTACTGTATCAAAGCATGTTAAAACCATCCTTTAATAAAATCATAAGCCCCGTTTTATAAAATCAAGCTTTCGAAGAGTATATGTTAAAAACGGAAAAAGTAAAGAAAACACGCTTTTTCTTGCAAACATAAAGGCAATTTGCAAACATCAGGAGAAATAATAAATTCTCCAGTTATGTCACCCAAGAAGTGAAAGAATCGCTTCTTCATCTCTGAAGATGAAGAAATCTCTTTAGTGCCAAATTTGCCCTCTTCAGTTGATGTCAGAAAAGCGTTTGTTGCAAGATTTTTTATAAACTATCAAATGATGTTGAATCTATACCTTTAAATTTTGTTTCTCAAACAACAATAAGTCGATATTTTAGAACCTTTGTGTAATTTAAAAAATGTACTTTATACATATAAGTGAAATTTGATTTGCGTTTTAATTAACTTAAAATAAAGATAATAGTAATTAATTTCGATTTTAGTTTGTTAAACTTTAAACCTTGTTCTTTTCGTAATCGTATGTATGCCGGTTTATAAAATCAGCCGCTTAATAAAATCAAATATCAGAGGAACGAATGTGATTTTAATTAGCAGTGGTACTGAATTATAATGTCTGAGTATTTCCTAATTAAAAATAAAAACTATGAAAAATAAATGTTTTCTTCGTTTAGAGATTTGTTCAGCACAAAAAAAAAAATGTGTTATCTTAACAACTTAGTTCTTTTTGAAGATGTTTCATTTTTTTAAACATATTTTGTTAAATTAAGTTACCTTTTCGAGAAATAAACTTTAGAAAGTTTATCACATCATTAATTTTCATTTTTATTTTACTTTCATCATCAATATTTCTATCACTTTTCACATACTAATTTTAAGTGAAGGAAATAATTTTCAATGTGTTAAGCAAAACTTTTCCCCCATACCATTCTCTAAAAAAATAACTTAAGAAGCGATTTAATACTATGTATTTTTATTCATTTTTTTTTCTCAACAAAACATTTTCCATTAAGATTTTCTTTCAAACCTATATTGAGCATAAGTAAAAAATCATTTTTCGCAGCATTTTCCGCCTTTTCATTCCGTTGAAACTTTTTGTAAGAACTCGAAACTAAATTAGTTTTCTTATTGAATGCATCAATGCAATAATGCACGTAGACAGTATCAGCCAAAAGAGCTCACATATGTTTTTGAAAACGCTCGCTTTTTTTTCCTCAAATACTTAAGTAATCTTTGATTTCAACACTTTTTTCCCAAAAATATTGCTTTCATGTAAAACTAAGTATTTTCCCCTGAGAGAAAATCCAACTCGTAGCACTTCCTGAATAAAAGAGTTTTATTTTCATTAAAACAGGCTACAATTTCGCAAAATTCGTTTCCTACATTTTTTTACGTAGTCAAATATACTAATTTATCGCTCTTTTTGCCATTGGTAATATTCTAAAAAATGTTTTATTTTAAAAGTCAATTATTAAAATATACTGCAAAAAATAAACCGTTGTTTTTACAATGTAATACTGGCAGCAGAGGTTCTAGTTTAAAACTCCAAAATGCACAGTAATAAACTGTAATACTAACAATTTGACAGTTCATTACTGTAAAAAGGCAATTTTACAGTTTATTACTGCAATTTTAGTTTTTTACAACAATTTTAGTTTCTTACAACAGAATTAGCTGTAATATGCTGTGAAACAACAGTATAATACTGGCAGTTGTGGTTCCATTTTCAAATTAAAAAATGCACAGCAATAAACTGTAAAATTAGCATTTTTACGGTTTATTACACTCTAAAGCAGCAATGTTTCAGTTTATTAGAGTAAAATTAGAAAATTTACCGTTTATTACAGTAAAATTAGCAATTTTCAGTTTGTTACTATGAAATTAGTTGTATTATACTGTGAAAACGACACCCATTTTTTTACAGTGTATGTATTCTTGTGACCCATTTGTGGATGGCTGTTTGCGGACAGCATTAGTAGACATCTGCATTTACGGTCGTATTCACCAACATATTCAAAGCTTTGTTCTACTCTAAAACGACTAATTGAAATCTTCTCAGGTCATATCCACTAGCCGAACAGACATCAGATACGTAGATTGAAGCCTTTTGATTGGTCGAAGAGGGCTTCGATCACGATTCGAGTGCCGGACTGAACTGTGTTTGATAATGTGGGCGCAAGAGTTCATAAATATTTAAGAGACATAGTTTAGGCAACGAAACACAAGGTTAATTACAGTTGCAAAAAGGAATTCCATCCTTCATTAATTTCTAATTTTATTAACGAAAATAATTATTTAGAATCGCTTGGCTTGCTTAAGCTTAACGTGAGCCTTGGGTTTCGGCTTCAAGATTTAATTATTACAGCTATCTTAAATCTCGTAGAAACTGAGAGCAAAGTTTATCCAATGCAGAAAATTCCAAGTTTTAAATGCCATGAAACTTCAAAATGAGCAAGTACTTTTTCATCCCCAGATTGGCAAACCAGTGGGAAATTTGAGTTAAAAAACTTTCCAATGTCATCAAAAATGTTTTAAATGCTCTTCTATGCTTCAAACTATTTTTTTTTTTAACTGTCTTTTCTCCAGGCCAGTCGGATACACGCACAGGCGCACACATTCTATTTATGTATTTCTTTATTATGTTGCTTTAATAATGACAATTCTGACAGTAGAGGGTAAACGCTCCTTAAACTCATATAGGCAATATCTAGAACAAAACTTTAGATTAAAAACCTTTAAAGCGGTTTACAAATTAATAGCTAAGGATTTAATACTATGCAAAAAAGTTTTTTACTTCTATAAATACAAAAAAAGGAAGGAATTTTTTCTCTCCTCCTACACAGTAACAATATTCTTAAAGAATTTGGTGGGTGTATTTTTTCTGAAATTGAAAGGTTTAATTATAATCTTTTGAGTAAATTTAAAGAGAAAAAAAGTTGATAGAAAAAAAGGAAAACAAACATTGACCTTCTTTTAAATGAATTAAAAATTTATCTTTATCTTGAATGTCACTAATTAGCTTTTCAGTATTCGCTTATGCATCACAAGTTTTGAACAATATAGGATAAAACAAGCTTATTTTAGATATGTGTACGTTCACGCTTCAGGTTTTAAAGAATGATTGGATTTTAAAATGAAAGATTTAGTTATATCGTACATTAAAGTGACTTATAATCAAGGTGCGTGCTGTGTTATCATACGGCTTCAAACAAAATGAATTAACTACTGGAATCGAATAATTCTCTTTCTGATTTATTTATAAACAACTCTAAACATAATAAGCTTATTTTATCTGATTGTGCGTATTTAGGTATATTGCATAACTCAGAAATGGTAAACCGTAGAAGGTTGAAGTTCATGTATAAATTCGATGTAGATGTGCGCCTAATTTTATGGCAGCATTCCGTTCTCCGTTTAAATAAAACGGAGAATGTGTGTGTGTGTGTGTTCCCTATAAAACTCCACACTTTACGTCGGATCTGGACCAAATATTGCTGGGAGGTAATCGGGAACCCGGGAGCTGTAGGGGAGGGGGGTCAAACGCCAAATAAGTTACTCCAGTCAAAAAATATATAACAAAAATGTAGAAAAGTGCAATTCGAAAGAAAGAAAAATTAATGAGGTTTAATTTTATTTAACATCTCACTGTAATGTCAAAATTACATATTTCATCAATTTATGTGTTTATTGATGACAACAACAAATATGAAAAGTGTATTTTTACAAAATTATGGGAATTTACAGCATGAGTTAAACATTGTTGATGATTTTTTATGAAGTAGATGATGGAATATTACACATTATATCGTTAAAATTTACCCGCCGTCTTGAACCTTCATAGAAATCACAATATTATTGTCTTTCAGATAAACACTTTTATCCTGAAGCTTGTATGACACATGAAGCTTCCTGTTTTTCATTCTTGGATCATAACTGAAGCTTATGAAAAACCTGTAAAACAAGTAACATTCTTTCATTGTATTGTTTTACTAAAGATACAGATGCATTGAACAAGCCACAAAAGAATGAATTCTGCAATAACATTCTATGTCACGATTATAACGGAACAGTGAAAAGGCGAAATAAATATTTTTGTCAAAGTAAGTTTAACGAAAAGTAAACAAATCATCTAAAGGGTTGCTCTTTCTTTCTTATTTTTTCCCAAAGTTCACCCAAACAAAATGCTTAAGAAAAACAACAATTTAAGGAAAGTGCATGAAATCATATACCCAGAGAAAGAAATACAGTATTATAACCGTTTCAAATAACAAGTAGAAACAATTATCATTTAGCAGATAATTCGGAAGACTTATTTTATCCATAATTAGGGTACTAAGCTTAATAGGGGGTATAAGCTTAATAACAAAAATAGTACAGTAGCCCCTCGTTATATCGCTCATTCGGATATATCGCTCTTTTCTTTTGTCTCCCCCCCCCCCCCCCCAAAAAAAAAACTTTTAGTTCGAAACCATTTTGAGAAAATATGTAAGGTGCTCAGAAAAGGTATCTTTCTCATTTATTTTGTGGCAAAAAAGACACGGCCAATTACAAATTTGTGGGGAGAAACGATCGGCCGATGATACAGCAGCAGCATGTTTTCCTGATGAATTGAATCGAAAAATTGTTGAGCTAGACTTGGTAGATGAGCAAATCTATAATGCTGATGAAGCTGCTCTCTACTAGAAAATGCTTCCAGATAAAACTCAAGATTTCAAGGCGAATAAATGAATTTTTATGTATGTGTACGTATAATTTACTTGCATGCTGGACAGAAAACTATTTTTAATGACCTCGGTTTTTCGCGCTTTTGGATATATCGCACTTTTTTCTTGTCCCCCGAAAAGCGCGATATAACGAGGGGTTACTCTAACTTCAAAATATCCTATCCGAGAGGCATTTCCAAACAAAAAGTAATGGAGAAGAAAAAGAATCAATAAGATAAGATTCATGGTCCTTAAAAAATGATAAAAATAACAAATAAAGCATAAAACGCCTAATTAAGATAAACTATGTATTTATGCATACCAAAAGAGGCAAGCGATAATATATATTTCACACACAACTGCAATTGGCCCTTCGCTGCAACTGTGAAATTAGCAATTTAACAGTTTATTACTGTAAAACTGGCAATTTTACAGTTTAGTACTGTAAAATGAGCAATTTACAGTTTATTACAGTAAAATTAATTATATTATACTGTAAAAACAACGTTCATTTTTTAGTGTAGTGTTATATTGGGAACTAGTTTGACGCTTTTAGTTATTAAATCGCAAAAAAAAGATCTAATGTAATACAAGCATTATCTAAGACCTGAGCTGAATTACACAAGTGGAGTAATAACAAAGCTTTAGACTGACGAAGAAACACTTTGTTGGAAACGAATTGTTAGGCTAATCTTGTGAAATATCTGAAACGGCCTTCCATATTTCTCTTCGATATAACCGAGATGTGGCAAATGTTTTCTGCAGCTGTAAACACAATTACGCCATAAATGAAGTGGCTTTAGCTGAGCTAGAAGTCCAGCTTGCAATGTCATGCTAATAAATTGCTTTAAGGGCAGCGCCATCAACATCAACGATGAGAAGGAAGAGGAGGGGAGAATGGAATTATGTATATGCTCAGTTTTGCGTGTAATGTGACTGTGAAAATCTAAAACTGAATGATTGTGTTTCTGCGAAAGAAAACTTTCACGAATGAGTTGTTTCGGAAAAGTGAATGAAGATAATTCGGAGAACCTATTAAAATAAAATAGTAATGTTTAATGTTTTCGTAAAAAAAAAGCAACTGGAATAAAGGATATGATGAAAATAGTCTGAAGTAAATTTCTGGGAATACTAACAAGTTAACTTACGCGCTGTATGAAAAAAAAACAGTTACTTCTATGTTAAAATTAAATCGTGGCAAAAATAAATATTTTATGCGTGGTTTATCGGTGATTTATATCAAAATTATTGAGTACTCGTAAATTTTCTCGTCATATTTTAAGAACTATAACTATTAATATGATGTAACTGATTTCTGATAAAGTGACATAGCTTAGAATTATAATTTTACTCCTTATATATTAGCCTACCCCCCTGAATTTTACAGTAATTAAAGTTTTAAATTATAATACTTTTCAACTAGAAAAATAAGACATTTCATATATTTTCTTTCTACGTAACTAAACAAAGAGTAGTTCCTATTTTTTGTATATAATGTTTATATTATGGAAGCTTTTTTTAGTTTTGTTTTGCAAAACTATGCAAAAGTTGAAGCGAAAAAAGAAATGTTTGATCCATTTTGGGCAACTAAGCAAACCAAAAATTATAATTATATCAGATTGAGAACTCTAAAATAGGTACATGTTACCCAAACATAATGCCCTCCCCCACCCTATGCTAAGCATTATCATGATTACATATTGTCAATACACTTTTGGTCTTTAACCCCCCCCCCCCCCCCCCCAAGGAATACAAAATTTTTCCTTGAAATATTTTTAGGAAACTTGGAAAATATTCTAAAAGCTACAACTTAAATGCATGTTCACAATATTAAGAGGCATTTTTTGAAACCTCTTTAACAATACTATCGTCCCCGCTTGATCGGGTAACGGATAAACGAATACCCCGCTTGTACGAATAAAATATCCCAGAACCGATACCATAGACACAATGTTAAAGATCCCTGCTTGAACAAATATCCGGCTTATTCGAATAATATTTCTTGGAACTGATGGTATTCGTTTAATAGGGGCCAACAGTATATAGTTAATTCTTTGTGCGCATTTTACTTTTTTGAGGATATCTTTTTCGGTTACATATGGTATTTAAGTTGAAATATACCTGTTTTATACGCTGACGTCATAGATCCTGATCTTGGAGGGGCTCGCTTTATAGTAGCAAAACTTCCTTCATCAGTACGCTATTTAAAATAGAGTTAAAGCATAAAATCAGAAAAAAAAGATGAAAATAAAGAACTCTATAATATTGTAGAAAAAAGGAAAACAGAATAATTGCTAAGTGTCTTGTATATAATTTGCATATTCCAAAAAATGTAAAACTTTGTAAACAGTCTAATTATAAAATTGCCCTAGTGAAACTCGTAATAAAATTTATGAAGCCCAAAAAATGCAAAATTGTTGGCACCTTGAAAAAAAAATCATTCATTAGATAAAATAGGAAAAAGAAAGTTTCTACCAAGTCACAGGAAAACCTTTATGTAGTCTCAACTGTTCAGAAATAATTCGTGACCTGTTTTACAGTCAAATTTGTAACCCCCGTCCCCTCAACTATTAAACAATAAAATAAATAGTGATCCTTAATAATATAACTAGTAATGCTTTTGCTACACTAAGACTTCAACTTAAAATCAGCGCTAAACTTGCTGAAATATGCCAGCATTTTGATTTAAGAATAATAAATTCTCACTGCTTTTTAAAGCATCAATGTTCAAGTTCAATATATGAAGGTTAATTCTTCGTATAAATAGCTTTAAGTTTGTACCAAAATTATTGAATTTAAACTATTAATTCATAAGTTATTGCAACTTTTAATAGTAGTGCTAAACCCAAAGCGGTCAAAATTTGGTAAAAATGTCCATTTTTCAAGTACTCATATCTTGGTCAATAATAGATAAAATGTTTTACCAAAAAGAAAGGGTTTTGCTCCCATACTTTTTAGTGGTATTTAAAAAAATGTTATTGTGAGAAAAAATAAAACAACAATTTTTAAAATTGGTCGTTTTTACATTAAAGAACACTTATTGCATTGAAAAAAATTATCAAAGGCAACAAACATTAAGTACTCACTACGTAGAGTTTGATTGCAAATAAATGATAATAATCCATCAGTTGAATGCTCTGTAAATGTATACAGAAGCGAAATTGCACTATCAATATCTAAGCAATGAAAGCGATTCATACGCTTAAGATGTTTTATTTTGCGTTATTTAATTCATTATTTGAGCACACGAACATAGGAAGAACAAATTATAAGAAGAAATTGAAAAAAAAAATGTGTTCCAATATGAAATGTTTCACCTAAAGACTGAGAAACAATAATAAATAAAAACAAACCAGTAAAATTAATCTTTACAGTGATCAACGAAGGTAGCTATTTTGTAATAACTTCATACATTTTAATGCTTTAAGTTTTTTTCTAATTAGACTAGATCAAAGGAAAAAGGACGTGTCATTTAATCATTAATCAAAAAATGAAATCCATTTGCTCATCTTACTTATTGACAAACACTAAAGTTGCCATGAACCTTCTGAAATACTTGTTTAGTTTAAAAGCAACATTATTCCATACACAAAGCGCACCTTCAAAAATATAAAGTCTGAAGAAAAATATATGTAGGTTTATGTCTTTAACTTTTTTATCTTTCTTGAAACTAAAATCATTATCAAATTTTCAAGCTTTTCTACTGTTTTGAAGCTACGATTTACTTTTATCTATATATTTTTTTGCTTAAATAATTTTAATTCTTTTCGTAGGTAAAGGTAATTAAAAGTCTTTCATTAATCAAAATATAATTTTAAATGGATCACATCAAAAGAAATATTTTTCTTTTTTTGTTTTTTTCACGCACTACATTAAAAACTCCTATCAAAAACAAGACGTCCGCCTTTCAGATCAATATTTACATGGAAATTAAAGTTCTCCGTAGAAACCGAAATTTCAACTGATCGAAATTAAACAGTACATTTTTCAACGATAAAAATAAAGAATATAACTAAGGTTTCCACCCCATATTTTTTTGTGCAACATTTTCTTGGCAAATCAACACTTTCATTAAAATTTTTTTTACAGTGTTGAAAGAATTAAGGAGCAAATAGGCAGCTCTAATGACTGATTGATCAACACTTTAATTTTAAAAAAATTATAGTGTTGAAAGAATTAAGGGGCAAATAGACAGCTCTAATGACTGATTGATCAACACAAACACCTGTCCTCATCTTAAAGCATACTTTCTCGCTTGTTTTGTTTCAATATTTGCTTTGTAATTTTTTTATTCCCCTTTAAAGCAAATTTTAAGACGCCTAAAAATTTTTCAATGCTTTTTGCGCATTTCTTCGACGGGAAAATTGACAAAAAACTGACAAATAAAAATATTGAATTGACTTAAAATTTGCACTTCTGCACTCTTTACCTGCCTCGAAGATGGATAAGCTGTGTATGGTTCTGCATATTCATGCTGTTTCTCAGAACCTGCAAAAAATTACACTCATTGAGAGTGTTGCACAATACATTCAAACTCAATCTAAAATCATAAGATATAACTTTTACTAATAAAGCATGTTTTGGACCTATAACCTATTTATATGTATATATGGGTCCTAGGATATTTATAACTCTAAACTGCTGTGTCGTTTTTCTTACTTTAAACGTGTACTCTGTTATTGATGGAAATACATTACCTGTATAATTTAAGAAATCTTTTATTAATTTACGAAATCTTTTACAAATTTTCTCCCATAAACTTTACGAAACAAGCTTGAAGATAGTTAAAGAAGTTTATTTGTTGAGTGATTTACTTTCCGATCGCTATAGCTTTGAACGTTTTATGAAATAAGAAGTTAAATATTTTGTGTTACAAACTGAGACCTAAAAAATTAAATAAATTAACAAATAAAAATGAAACAGAAAAATAATTTATATTTTGACATCTTAAATTCGAAGTATGTTTTTCGTAATGATGAATTGGGATACTTGTGTGTGTGTAAGCGGTCATGTGCATGTGCTCCTTTGCCACCATGTTCTGCATGGGCAACAAAATAAATAGCAATTTGCTATTGCTCAAAAAAAAAAAAAACTAGCTAGTTAAAAGTGTTTACATTTAGATGGAATAAAAAACTGAATGAAGTAAATAGAATTGAAAATTTATGGAAAAATAATAAAACTTTTATCTAGAATATTAAAAAAGAAATAAATAAATCAGAAGTGGAAAAGTGAGATGGAAAAGATAGATAACAGAACACATCACAAAAATATTAACCATACTACATAAAATACCCGCGTTCAGATCACAAAATAAATAAAATTTTCAGCGTTTAAAGCAATAAGCTGACAAAATACCTGTTTCACATGGAAAATATATAACATAATATTTTTTCAAATTAAAGTAAAGTTACTTATTTTGTGGAAATTTTACGATAAAAAAATTCTGCGTATTTAAGGTTTTACGAGTAAGTCATGAGTTCCATAAAGTTTCAAATTCCTAAACGTTTTGAACTCTTACATTCCATGCAATACACCGCCAACTCGGTTATTTCGAGCCATGGATCGAAATAACAGAGTTAGCGGTGTATTGCATGTTCCAGCACTTGCTTAGGGGCGGTTACACTCTGCTTTATCTTACATTGCATCTTTAGAAAAATTAGGGCTTACTAAATTTTAAGTATACTTTGAAAAGTTGTACAATATAGATGCAAACTACGTTCAACATCAATCTAATAAAAAGCAAATCATTCTGTAGATTTTCTTTAAAAAGAAATTATTTTTTTAAGTGTATTCTTGGAATCATTCTTTCTCACTCTATCTCTCTTAAATGTATATCTGCTTGAGTTATTCGTTAATAAATCTTATTAAATGATGAAAACTACGTATTTATATAATGACACAAGAATAATTTCAAATAAATCGTAATTGTATAGTATGAAAGTGAATGCGAAGTTCAAACAATTCTAAACTAATAACCACAAAAATTGTTTTTCAAATGTTCTATCAGAAGTATTCAAATGTACTCACTATTTTGATAAGTAAATAATCTAAAAATCTAAACTTAATTAAAAAATTTCGAAATGGATTCACTGAATAAATAGTCATTGATCACGAGATAGAGCTCTTGGGACAAATATATGATTAAATAGCATTCCCTATTTTTCTTTTGAAGAAGCTACACAAATCATACTTTTACTTTAAATTAAAGGAGACTTTATACCTTCTGAAGCATCAAGGAAATTGCAAACTTAAACATAAAAATTGTGATTAAAATTTTAAGTTCAATTAAGAGAATTGCGGTAATCCAGGAAATAGAAGCTCCCAGAAGGCGATGTTATGCTACTGCGAGGCATCTAAAAGAAATACTTTTGATGTATTGAATTTCACGCATCTTTATTTAATGTACTGCACTCAAATGTATGCAATTCCAATAAATTTTGGAAAGTTTATTTATTTCCATAAATTTTCCGCATCTAGTATTCTATTAGTTTTGTTTAAAGGAAAATCTTAGCCGTTGGTGATTTAAATTCCAGATTCGATTTGGAATCAATAAAGTTCCGTATATAAAATTTGAAGACATATTTTGACATATTTTAATTGAGAAAATTAAGCTACTAGCAAATGAACTTTACAAAAAATGATACATTTGCTCCGAATGTCATACTTTTTACATTAAATTTTAAGTTTATGTTCAACTTTAGCACTTTTAGAAAAAAATAAATGTAAAAAAAAAAAAAAAAAATCAGCTCATAACAAAATGAAAATTTCTGCTGGGAAAATTTATCAAGAAAAGGAGGTTTTATTGAAAAATGTAACTTAAAAATAGCTCAATGCTAAGTGATATCAAAATGTTGAAAAATATCTTTATTTTTATTTTTGTTTGTATAAAATCCGTAATTAATGTATTTAGGTTAACTGAATGCTTTACACGTAATTACAAAAGTTTAAAAAATGGATATATATATATATATATATATATATATATATATATATATATATATATATATATATATATATATATATATATATATATATATATATATATATATATATATATATATATATATATATATATATATATATATATATATATATATATATATATAAGACAAAAGAAGAGATCACATTTCAGTTTTTTTTTTTTTTTTAATTTTAATTAAAAAGAATTAACATTTTTGCTGTATTATCACTCTAAAAAAAATCTCTTTAATAGCATTTCGCATATCTTTGAAACATTTTAATTCATTTACAGTTTTTAGTTTGCACATATGCCGTATGCGTTCTTAAAATATGACTGCTTAAATTGTTCTGCGGCATTAAAGCATTTCTACTTTTATAGCTTGCTCTTGAAGTTTTTGACTTTAAGGTGCGTTGTGCACATCTTTATTAGCTTTGCCAACTGAATATTATAAAATTAGCAACCCAGAATTCATCACGATGTGTTGACTGCACTTGGTACTCCACCCTGCCTTTCCCATCCACCCAGCAGAAAGGATCGTTACCAGATTTTTATATTTATAAAATGAAATTACATTTTTAGTTACCTTCTAATTTTAACCAGTAATTATGTTTGTTTAAAATTTGATTGTTACGCCCGCAACGGTGAAATTTCCCAAAAGTATTCGTCAACTTTTTTTTCTCTTTGAATTATGTATCAAATTCTCTCAATGAAGAGTATAAATTTTTTCTACAGTCCCTTTTGCTTTCAACTACTTCAGGAAGACTGAGAAATTCTCGTGAAAGGGTCAAGACATAACTAACATACCTTTCGTTTGAATCAAGCCTGGTTTCTACGGCTTGTTGGTAGCGCAAAGTGCTCCCAAGAGTGGATTTCTACAGGAGACCCGTTTTCCTTTTTTAGCTATGCCCCTGGCACTAAGTGGAGGGGGCTTCGAGTTCATGCACATTAATATTCTATATAGTCCAGTCAATCTACGCAAATTAAGAGCTAAAATCGCAAATCACGATGTAGTTCTGAATTTTTAATATGTTGTTTGGGTCCCTTAGGGTAGTATAAATCTAAGTTTGCACCTTTCTAAAACCTGTGATGGCTGCGAAACTTGCGAAAAACTGCGAAATTTTCGGACATTTTTCAGTTTTTCCTTTATAACTCCTAAACTATGCAACTTTTGATTAGACATGTGAATCCCATTTTAAAGAAAACTAAATTTGTAACAATTTAATCTCAAGTCAGGCTCAGTAGGACAAATAGTTTAGGAGATATTTTACTTCGAAAGATGGAGTTTTTTTTGCGAAAGTGAAAAAATTATGCTTCGATCATATTTTGGACCAAATATCGACATAAATTCCTATTCTACAGCACAAAAACTGGACATGCAGTTACAGTACATTTAATTAGCTTTCGTTCAAGCCCAAACAGTAGTCTGTAGGTTCAATATTTCATTTACAATAGCGAAAATTAAATATTTAAAATTTATAGAAATGAGCAAAATCGTTTCCTAATAAGAATAGGACGGCAGTGGACAGTAAAAAAACGCATAGAATGATATTAAAAGGGTAACACTATATCAATATGTTATTTTAAAATTTTTAAAAAAGCTTTACAGGTCATTTTCACTCATTTTTTCGCTATTTTTGTGATGGCTCTTGTTGGCTGTGGTCTTATCCTGACTTTTCAGATTTTGCCCTATAACTCCTAAACTATGCAACTTTTGATCATACCTGTGCATACCCATTTTGAAGAACACTAAATTTGCAACAATTTAAGCTTAAGTGGCGTTCTGTGGGGCGAATTAGTTTAGGAGATATCGTACTTCAACAATTTGTCATTTTTTGCGAAAAAGAAAAAAAAAAATGCTGAATCCATTTTTTGAACCAAATAATCGACATAAATTCTT